>BSBK01004392.1:0-250212 GCA_027943335.1 Chamaecyparis obtusa | reverse complement strand
CATAATCCTTACACTTCCTTTTTACCTAAGCTGATACTTTATATTTTCCCTAAGTCTAAGCCCTGATGATTTTTATTTATTTCCCTAAGTCCTAGTGATATATTTTACTAAGGTTTTGGCATTGATCAAAGCACTTAATCTCCTTTCAATCCAATGGTTGTTGCACATCTGCAAAACAAAGTTTTATTCATTGCGATCTTGTGACAACCATCAATGCAGGGGACAACTCAGCATATCTGTCAGCTGGAACCGTTTTGTCTAATTAAATCACAGCTGCTCGATGTGGAATATCTATCAGCGTACATACAATGGGCCCGCTCATTGAGGATTTGTTAGAGACTAAAAACTTGCTTTTATAAGATGCTTGTCACGCATCCGCAAAGAAAACATTTACTCATTGTGATCTTGCGAGAGCTGTTGATCTCTCTTTGAGTCATAAGTTATCACTGTGGGTCCAGTCAGAAGGAGAAAGAACATCGGCCATTGGATTTTTGATCAAATGGTAGAAATATATCCAATTGTTGATCTAACTGTTGTTGTATGATTGCAAAGATAAGATCCCTAAATTTTTATTCATTGTGTTCTTGCGATAGCCTTCAGATCTCTTTTAAGTGAAGATCAATAGTCATATTTTAAAGTTGCATACTTGAGGTGAGGTCTAATGCAAAATTTGGGAATATTTGTATATAATTTAAAAAAAAATTTCTCAACAATTACTCCTTTTTTATTTTACAAACATATTCAAATTTAACATATTTAAATTTCCTAAATAATACATAGCCAAGAAAAATTCTTTTACTCATTTATATGCTATAATTATATTTCAAAATTTAAAAAAAATTATTTTCAACTATATACAAATTTAAAATTAAATTTAATAAAATTTAAATTAAATATATTAGAATTAAAAAATCATTGAATTATATTCATGATGAAAGGTATTCAATTTTAACTTTTATTTACTATATATTTATGTCAAAATATAGAAGCTTTGATTAATTGGAAATAACAAGCAAGATGGTTTTCCTCTACTCTACGAATTTAGCGATTTTATGTAATTTTTGAATAAGCTGTGAATTCCTATTGGTGTGGTTTTTGATGCATGTTGGTGAGGTGGCTGTCGATGGCAGGTAGCTGGACATCTCTGGCAATGGTGATGTGACAGGTGTTGGCTTCCATGCTCCTTCTCTATTTAATTTGAAAATGAATGTTGTTCCACTCTCCTCACTCTATCGTTCAGCAGAGACCGTATACCCCAATCCCTCCGCCAACTCACCTAAGGATGCAGGTCTTAATTGCGGTGTTAATTCTAACCCTAATCCCTCTATTAAACCTAAATCCTTCTCCGAAGTAGTCATGAACTCTAGTTGTATCGTGAATGTGAAGGATAGATTTAGCGTCTATGGTTCCCATGAAGCCGTTGTATTGGTAAGAGCTCTGCGGTTACTTCATCCCCTTTCTCTATCACTCTAACCTTGAGATGCTTGCTGAAATAGTGATGGAGAAGAATAGGCTAAGAAACACTACGATTTTATTCTCTACCATGGAATTGGATAAATCTCCTCCTAGGAAATTTTTGGATGATTGGTTTCACAATTTTTGGAATCTTAAGATGGGTTTTCATATTTCATTTTGTAGGAAAATTCAGAAAGGATTATTTGTTATTTTCTTTGCTAATAGTGAATCTCAATCTGAAGTCCTTAAAAAATAGTAATGGACTATTGGATCCACATCCTTCCATGCTTTGGCTTGGTCTCCTGAGGCTGTGCATGAGGAAGTCCTTTCCCTCTCTGCCCCTCGGTAGGTTCTGGTTATAAATGTTCCCCCCCTTTTTATGGAGGTTTCTACCTCAATTACTTGAAACTTTGGGTAAAATTATTTGCATGGATGATGTTGTTAGATTGGTTCCACATATGGATGCTAGGGTTCTTATTTCCCTACAACCAGGTAAAGAAATTCCACCTAATATCTCCATTAATATCATGGAGGAATTTTTTGTGTGCCCTATTGAAATTCTTGGAGGCTTGAATGCCTTTTTTTTATGTTAGAAAGAAGGGCATCTTATAAAAGATTGCACCATAATCAGAAAGAATCCAAAACATGCTAATACCTCATCTCCCCCTAACCTCATTAATGTGCCCAATCCTTCTGTAGATCCCCCACTAGCAATAAACACTCAGGTGGAGGTGCCCTTTAAGCCCTTACCTAATCTGGATTCCAACTCTCCAACTTTCCCTGCTATTCAACCCCCCTATCTCCTTTTTGGCCATGTCTGTTGACACCCGCTTCTATGAATGATGGCTTCCAAACTGTTACCAAAAAGCATAGAAGAAAGGCCAAAATTATGATAATGTGAGTCTTGTTACTCCTCATCCAGAAAAACTAATGACCCCTTCCTGCTCGAATAACCCTCCTTCCCAGGATACACAACCTAGTTCCCCTGTCGTTGATATTGTCTGCTCTAACCCCACCAGGTCCCCTATCTTAGATATTGTCTTCTCTAACCCCCCAGCAGGTGCAATGACTCAAGGCCCTCTCAAACTCCCCCTTGGGGTGAACCCACAATAGCGGGTTATAGTTTTTTGCCTAAACGGATACTGAACTCTACATTTTGAAACAAACTTTCAGATTTAGATGCATATTGTCGTAACTATTTGAAATCAGAAGATGAAGTAAATTAGAGTCTTTCAAGATTTTCTATCTAGTTTCTAAATATATTTTTTATTTTTATTTTTGAATTGATTTGAATGGTTTTTTCTTTCTCGCATGAAAACTAGTTTGTTGTTGAAAATGTCATTTTCAAAGAGTTACATTATTTTCATAGAACAAAACTATTTTTATAAAATACATATTGATGTGATTCTTTTGAATTTAGTTTTCTAACATCCATACGGAGGGCATGCAATTGGTTTGAGAACATTATCATGATTATTGCATATTTAATTAATGTTTGAAGTTGACAAAACTATAATTTTGACATACCTTGACTACATAGCATATAACTTATCGTGTATTTGTCCAATTTTATTTTTTATTTTCTTTGATAGAAATATAACTTCAATACCCAGGGCATAGATATTTTTTGAGAATTTTTTTTGTCTCATTTACTATTTTTCCATAAGTGTCAAACATAGAGGTAGACATATGGTGAAATATCTATGTTTATAAAACTAAAAATACAAAGTCATAGTAAAATTAATATATATTAACATTATAATCATTAGAAATATTATTCTCAATAGTACCTTACTATAAAGATAGGTTTTTCATATGGATTCATTTGACCTGCCAAAATATAAAGTCGAAGTGATTTTTTGTCAGCATTTTAATAGGTGCGAAGGAGACTCCATTACATGTATGAATGAGGAGTATAGATGTTATATCAATGTTTTTTTATCTAAGAGGATTTGAGCTAATCATTTGTAATTAATTCCTTTAAATGGAACCTCTCAAGGCTTAAATTATCATATTTTATTAAAAATGTGTTATTTCAACAAAAATTAGCATGTCTAAAAAAGTGTAACCCACTATTGTGGGGTCACCTCCAATCAAAGTTTTTAAAGAACTAGGCCATGATTTCTCCCTTGAGATTATCCCTGCGGCTAATACCTTCACAGGATTAGTATCCTTCCCCATCCCTATTATGCCCTCCATGGAGGTGGACTCTTATTCTCTTGTTGAATCTGATAATGATAATGACTCTAAAATTGACATCCTTACTTCGAAACGGAGGGGAAGGCCTTTAGACTCCAAAAATAAATCCTCTGGGAAGTAGAATGGGGATAGTTCCCTTAGACTTATGTCCTCAACTGATGAGGTTGTTGTGATGTACTCTACCCCCCTCACATGTTTCCTCATGAATTTCATTTCTTGGAATGTTAGGGGTCTCGAGTCCCCCAGATAGGAAGTTTGTCATTAAGTGTTTCCTTGATACCTATAATTATATTGATTTTCTAATGCTTCAAGAAATTAAAGCTGTCAGTTTCATCCTTGAAACCAATCTTACTTTTATTTGGAATAATGCAATCAAATTTTATACTATGCATTCTAGGGGTAAGCATTGCATTGCATTTCTTGTTAATCCCAAGTGGGATGTTATATTTCAGGCAATGGCATTTCCCCCTGCCAAAGAGTTGTTTGGATTACTATCAACTATAAAAATTGTGCTTTTGGCATCTATTCTGTCTGTACCCCAAATGACTCTAAGGATAGGGCTAACCTTTGGGACTAGCTAGAAGCCCTCCCTGATATCCCTTGGATTATTGGAGGGGACTTCAACAAGGTGGAATCCCAAAAAAAAAATTTTGGAGGTATCCCTTTCTCTTGGAAATAAAATGAAAAACTTCACTCGAATAAGATGAAAGAGTCTAAAATTCTCTTTGACCCCTTAGCTGGAAATAGGGACAATAATCTAGGGTTATGGTATACCTGGTGTAACTTCCAACAAGGCCCCTCCAAGATTTACTCAAGACTTGACCATTTCTACAGTAATAAGAAATTATTTTCCTTCTTTACTAATAACCAAAATAATTATGTCCTCATCACCTCCACTACCCTCTCTAACCACCATCCCATCTCTACTTGCATCAGCCTTAATAACTCCCCTGTGCACAATAGAGGTTCAAACTCTAAATTTATCCTGGATACCAGCGTTCTTAAAGATGAGGATGTCATGGCTGCCATTCAAATCATTCGGCATATCAACTTGTTCAATTTCCCCAATTGTTTCCATACTGACAGATGGAATATGAATCTGCCTACCTGGTAGAGCTTGCTTAAAACCATTGGCCAAAAAAGAGCCAAAGACTTCAGATTTATTGAGAAACATCTCTCCTCTAACCTCCAAGAGTTTGAGGCTAACATCCAAAATGACCTCATCTCCCATGTGATCTCTACAAAGGAGGCCCTGAGAAAATATCAACAAGTTAAGATTCAAGGTGCTAAGATTAGATCCCGTGCCCATTGGATCCAGTCTGGTGATCATCGATCTAAGTTCTTCTTTAATCTCATTAAGCATAAGCATTCTAATGAATCTATTGATAGGCTTTTAGTTAATAGCCAGGACACTTCAAACCCTGATATCATTAAGAAGGCCTTTAAGGATTATTATAAGAATCTCTTCACTTCAGAGGACTCTAAAGATGTGGTTGATCTTAGAAACAATTGTAAACCTCTTATCCCTAACAAGTTGTCTAGAGCTGATGTTAAGTTTTTATTTGAGGATATATCTCTAGATGAAATTGAAAAATCTATTAAGTCCTTGAATAATGACAAGCCCCCTAGGCTGGATGGCCTCCCTATTGAATTTTATAAAGCTAACATTGACTAGATTTGCAAAGATCTTCAAGATAGCTATTTAGAAGGTCTTGCTAATGGTTCTCTTAGAACCACTATTAATAGTGGTATCATTAAGCTTATCCCCAAGGATAGGGACAAAGATCTCATTAAGAATTGAGGCCTATTACACTCCTCAATGTCTCTTACAAGATTTTGGCCAAGATCATGGCTCTTAGGATTGTGGATATCCTACCTAAATTTATATGTGCTACCCAGACTGGCTTCATTAAGGGTATATATATTCTTGAGAGTTTAATCACTAGCTAGGAAGCCATGGACTGGGCTAACTACTCTCACCAGAACTCTAGGATGTTGGTCCTTGACTTTAAAAAATCCTATGACAGAGTGGAATGGAATTTTATCCTCATGATGCTTGAGGCTTTTGGTTTCCATGCTACCTTCTGCAATTCAGTTTGTGTGCTGCTTAGTGATGCCTTTGCCCAAGTTGATGTCAATTTTTACCTTTCTATTCCCTTCCCCCTTGGTCAATCCATCAGGAAAGGCTATCCTCTGGCCCTTACTCTTTTTTTCATAGCTTTGGAAGCCCTATACTACATTCTTAGAGATAATTCTTTGTCCCATGAAGTTAGAGGCATATATATTCCTAATAATGATGAGCTTATCAATTGCCAGTTTGCTAATGATACTTCCATTTTCTTTGAAGCTAATGCTAATAATTTTGAGGCCTTGCAATCCAAGCTTAATACTTTCTACACTATTTCTGGTGCTCGGTTATCTCAATCCAAATCCATATGTCTTGGTTGGGAGGAGCAGCCTCTTGAATGGTTTAAGCAGTATAATTTTTAATGGGGCGGGCCTCATAAAATTGTTAAATATTTAGGCAATCCTTTTTCTATTGAGCCCTCCTCAAAGACATGTGGTTTTTTATCAAGGAAAAAATTTCTAAGAAGCTGAATAAGTGGCATAATAGATCTTTATCTTTAGCTGGCAAGGTTCAAGTTTTCCAAAATATTATTTCCTCTTATAGTGTTTACTACTCCTCTGCTTGGATGTTCAACAATTACCAAATCCTGGAAATCCAAAAAACTATCAGGAACTTTCTTTGGTTTGATGGTAAAGGTAATAAAAAGTTGCTCGTTGTCAAATGGGATTGGTGCCATACTAATAAGCTCCTTGGTGGATTGGGGCTAAAGGATCTTAAAATTCAAGGTACTCCTATGTCCGCAAAGTGGATCTTTCACTCTATGGATGGTAACGATCCATGGAAGACCCTTGTTAGGCATAATATTCCAAAAAAAGCTAAGTCTTGGAGGAATCTTCCCTTCTGTGATTTGATTGTTGGCAATTTCCCAATTATTGTTCAAGGCTCTGTTCTTTTTAAATCCATATGGAAATCCTGGGATCATGTCAAAAAGTATATTACCAACAAGGACTTCCATGATGCTAAGCATCTTTATGGTGAAAGATCCATCTAGGGGAACTTACACCTGTTAGGGAAACCCCTCACCCTCTCCCAAGAATGCTCTGCTCAGTTTTGGTCTAAGAGGGGTATCTCCCAGTTAGTTGACTTATTTGATCAAGATAATCTTATCAGTTGGGATGAGCTTCAATATTATTTGGAAAGGTACTATTGAACCTAAAATTAAGTGCTTTAAATGGCCCACCCTTCTTGACGAACTTCTGATTAGGAAAGATGCCTCTATGAGTGAATTTTGTAGCTTATATAGGCTTCCTGAAACTAGTAGACATATTATTTTTTACTGTATTTGGAATATGTTTCCAATATTACTTATCCTATAAATGTGAACATTCTTGAAATTATCACTTGTAATATTGATGGGCTTAAAAAATATTCAAATCTATTTTGGAATATTCTCTCTTCTAACGTTCTTTGGTAGATCTGGAACTGTAGGAACGAGGAAAGGTATCAAAGGAACCCTAGAGTTCTTACTGAGTATTTTTGAAAACTCACATTTAAATTTTTTTTTCCTCCAGGTTAACACCATTATGATGATGGACAAGGACAAGCTGAAGAGATTTCTAAAAAATGGTCATGCCACCTTCTTTGTCTATGAGCTGAAGAATGGATACGAGTGGAGAAGGAACATTGATGATCTTGAGGTGTTTGAGAAGACCTGCAAAAAACTCAATCAGGAAATTAAAAGGAACCTCAAGTCAAAAAAGGACCAGATCTACATGCTGTCTCAAATTCAAGAACGTAAAAATATTGTCTAGATGGAAGGGCCTAGGGGATGGACTGCCTAGATGGACACCTACGAGGATATTTTTCACTAGTATGTTGCTTCTTCTTATCTTCATGTTTTTTTGATATGTTCCCCATGAACTCTCTATTTTTGTGAGGCCTGGCCTCTTAACTGAACTTGATACTCTTGATTGTAGCTCTTTTTTGATCCTCTTATATATAATACAAAAAATATAGAAGATCAAGTACATTAAATATAATTTCTATCATTCATTCTCAATATAACAAAAACATAGAAAAAATTGCAATTATAAAAATGAAAAAATGTTTAAACCAATATTTCTCTATCCATATGAATGTTAAAATCATTAACCTTTTCATAAAATTGATAATCAATGATATAATTATTTTCATTTGCAACATATCTTATATCTAAATTTCATGTTCTTTTATGAAATTCTTCAAATTATTTATATAACAACAAATAATTAAATTATTGAAAAAAAATTACAATTACTATTATGCAAAATTTGACAAAAAAATTAAAAATTTAATTAATAACAAAAACATAATAAAATAAAATAAATTCTATATAATAAATATTGTATCATATTCTATTCTTTCTTAGCAAATTAAACCAACACAAATTTAAATCTAACAAAAAAAAATATTAACCACATTTCAAACAATGTTTACAAAAATTAAATAAAGGTTAAATCCTAATTATTACTTTAATTAATACTCTTCAAAATATTATATAGAATCATTAACACATTAAATACCTGATAGAGCCTAAAACAAATATAATCAAGGTGAACACATAAACTAAACGATTTCAGATATAATAGTTTTGTACATCTAAATCCGATTTTCTAAAACATTTAATTCAATTACAATATTTACAATCGTATAAAGTACAAAAGTGATTCAAATATTCTATTTGAATATTTATTTTTAAACTATATTGAAAATTTATAATTATGTTACTAAATTCTTAATTGTACCGCATATAACATAAGTTAACTCTGTCAGATATCACATAAGATGACATCGATATTATACATCAATTTGTACACCAACTATATGTGAAGTTATACAATCATAAATGCAGACCCTAAATATAACTTAATCAAAACCCTAACAATGAACTCTAATCAGAATTATTTAAGTAAAATAATAACTCATTGAATATCATATGCATTAATATTTAAATAAATTTGTATTATAACAAATATATTAATAAAATTCAAACATTTTCGTCATCAATTCTTCTATATAACATCTTATATCTAAGCATAAAAGAATATTATTTAAAAAAAAATATTCTAAATAACGATTAATGTTAATAATATAAATAATTAAAAATGTAATTTATATTAAATAATACATTAATATAATTTATAATGTATATGAAGTGTATGGTGGTAAAAACTATAATAGATAATCATTAAAAAAAATGTTTGAGCTCTTTCTAATATTTATATAATAGATAATTTAGATGTATATATACTTATAACATAAAGATTTTTTTGTGTCTATTGTAATAAATTTAATTTATAATTAGTTATAATTTAATAACCATTTAATATTGCAGTAAATTCATTAAGTATTATACAATACAAAGTCCTCCTTTACAAAAATATGAATTTAAAAAGCAACAAAATTTGTTATAAATTTAGAAAACTTAAATTATAAAATATTAATTTAGTATTAAATGAACTAAATATTATTTATGTAAGTATTAAGTATAATATAATAAATAATACATACATATATTATTTATTTTACAAACATGTCCAAATTTAATATATTTAAATTTCTTAAATAATACACAGCTAACAAAAATTCTTTTACTCATTTATATGCTATAATTAAATTTCAAAATTGAAAAAAAATGATTTCCAACTATATTCAAATTTAAAATTAAATTTAATCAAATATATTAGAATTAAAAAATAATTTAATTATATTCATGATGAAAGGTACTATATTTTAACTTTTATTTACTATATATTTATATCAAAATATAGAAGCTCAAGTAAATTAAATATTATTTCTATCATTCATTCTCAATATAACAAAAACATAGAAAAATTGCAATTATAAAAATGAAAAATGTTTAAACCAATTTTTTTGTATTCTTATGAATGCTAAAATCATTAACCTTTTCATAAAATTGTTAATCAATGATATAATTATTTTCATTCGCAACATATCTTATATCTAAATCTCATGTTCTTTTATGAAATTCTTCAAATTATTTATATAACAACAAATTATTAAATTATTAAAAAAAAATTTACAATTACTATTATGCAAAATTCAACAAAAAAAATTTAAAATTTAATCAATAACAAAAACATAATAAAATAAAATAAAATCTATAAAATAAATATTCTATCATATTTTATTCTTTCTTAGAAAATTAAACTAACAAAAAATATTAACCACATTTCAAACAAAGTTTACAAAAATTAAATAATGGTGAAATCCTAATTATTACTTTAATTAATACTCTTCAAAATATTATACAGAATCATTAACACATTAAATACCCGATAGAGCCTAAAACAAATACAATCAAGGTGAACACATAAACTAAACAATTTCGGATATAATAGTTTTGTGTACATCTAAATCCAATTTTCCAAAATATTTAATTCAATTACAATATTTGCAATCATATAAAGTACAAAAGTTATTCAAATTTTCTATTTCAATATTTAATTTCAAACTATATTGAAAAATTATAATTATGTTACTAAATTCAAAACTGTACCACATATAACATAAGTTAACTGTGTCAGATATCACATAACATGACATCGATATTATACATCAATTTGCACATTGATTATATGTGAAGTTATACAATCATAAATGCAGACCTTAAATAAAACTTAATCAAAACCCTAACAATGAACTCTAATTGAAATCATTTAAGTAAAATAATAACTCATTGAATATCATATGCATTAATATTTAAATAATTTTGTATTATAATAAATATATTAATAAAATATAATTAATTATAAAATTCAAACATTTTCATCATCAATTCTTCTATATAACATCTTATATCTAAGCATAAAAGAATATTATTTAAAACAAAATATTCTAAATAAAGATAACATGTTTTAATGTTAATAATATAAATAATTAAAAATGTAATTTATATTAATTAATACATTAATATAATTTATAATGTATATGAAGAGTATGGTGGTAAAAACTATAATAGATAATAATTAAAAAAATTGTTTGAGTTCTTTCTAATATTTATATAATAATAATTTATATGTATATATATTTATAACATAAAGATTATTTTTGTGTCTATTGTAATAAATTTAATTTATAATTAGTGATAAATTAATAACCATTTAATATTTGAGTAAATTCATTAAGTATTATACAATATAAAGTCCTCCATTACAAAAATATGAATTTATAAAGCAACAAAATTTGTTATAAATTTATAAAACTTCAATTATAAAATATTAATTTTGTAATACATGAACTAAATATTATTTATGTAAGTATTTAATATAATATAATAAATAATACGTATATATATTCACTTGATTAAATGGTTAAGTTTTTTGGTACCTCTTAATCAAGGTTTTGGCACTTTAAATTTTTCAAGCATAAGTTTCATAATTCTTACAAATTTGATGTATTCACGAGAATAATTTTATTTTAAATAACTGGCTACATAAAAAATATGCCAAATTCATTTGAAAAATTGCTAGAATCTTCATAGAAGTCCATAAAACCCTAGTTTTAAATAATGTTTAAAAAAGCCTTAGTGTTTCTTTCATTTTAGGAAAATACCCTAGGTCGACATTTTATGTTTCTATTTGATTGTTACTTTTTGCAGATCACTTAAAGACCTTATAAAGCATGTGCTTTACTAAATCATCGATCCGGGCCATAATCCTTAGACTTCCTTTTTACCTAAGCAGATACTTTATATTTTCCCTAAGTCTAAGCCCTGGTGATTTTTGTTTATTACCCTAAGTCCTAATGATATATTTTACTAAGGTTTCGGCGTCGTTCAAAGAACTGAATCTCCTTTCAATACAACAGTTGTCGCACATCCACAAAGCTAACTTTTATTCATTGTGATCTTGCGACAACTGTCGACGTAGGGGACAACTCAGCGTTTCTAACAGGTGTGACTGTTTCATCTGATTAAATCACTGTCATTCGACATGGAAAATCTATCAGTGTACATACAGTGGGCCCAGTCACTGAGGATTTGTAAGAGACTAATAGCTTTCTTTTAATCTGACTATTGTCGCGCATTTGCAAAGAAAACATTTACTCATTGCAATCTTGCAACAGTCATCGATCTCTCTTTGAGTCATAAAATTACTGAAACAGTCAAGACAAAGGGTTTAGTACCAAAGGACCATAGGAATAAAAGACAAGATGGCCTGTATGAAAAAGGAAATTACATGACAGATGATAAAATTGACATCACTAGTTACAAATTTAAATCTAACAAAAAAAAATATTAACCAGATTTCAAACAAATAAGTCAAAGAAAAAGTAATTTCACATATATTCGGTGTACAAATTGCATACCAAGTTGCAATTGCTAGTTTATTATTGTTGCTTCAATTCATGGAGCTTTCAGATGAATATATTGAGATTACTAGGTGTGTGCAGGATCATGGTATGCCAAACTAGGCCCTTAAGTGACAATGAAAATTTAGAAAATCAGGTTTAGGCAAGTTGACATAAAAAATTGAGCAAGTTATAAATATTTTATCAAAAATATGTAAGAAGAGAATCTGTAGAAAATTGAATTTAATATTTAAGATACTAGGCATTTTTTTAAATATAATTATTCTATATGTTGAAATTTTTTAATTTCAATGTAGTAGTACAAAAATTTCAGGAAAAAATAAGAAGTAGGTGTATGTCTGACCACCTTAAACACAATCAAATGTTAATTTTTTTTTACAAGATTATAGATATAAGTACTAGACTCATGTCTAGATGTGACACTTTTTCTTGTAATTTATTTCCAAGTAAATAATTTATTATAATTTTTCTTCTACAACTTTTCTAGAATACAAAAACTCTCGTGTCTGACTATGTTAACTTAGTCTAAACTTTATCAAATTGAAACTTTTTTTAATTTTTCTTGTATTAGGAAAATCATAGAATGTGACACATGTTTTGGATTTCAAAAATGTTATATAGTTTGAAATTTATAGTTATTTTTCAATAAGTCTATGAATCAGGACTAGAAAGATAACAAGTACGTGTATGTCTGACCACATTAAACAAAATCAAATGAAAATATTTTTTTATAAGATTCTAGATAAAAGTAGTAGACTCATGTCAGGATGTGATGTATATTTTTTTGTATTTTTTTTCCAAGTAAATAATTAATTATGATTTTTCTACTACAAATTTTCCTGAATATAAAAATTCTCATGTTTGACCACCTTAACTTAGTCTAAACTTCATCAAATTGAAATAATTGTTGATTATTATTATATTAGGTGAAGCAAAGAATGTGATGTGTATTTCATATTTTAAAAATGTTATATTTTTTGAAAGCTATAGTTGTTTTTCAAAATGTCTATCAATCAGGACTTCATTTTCACATCACCACTTTTTGGCATACCATGATCCTGCACATACCCTACTATGCGACTGATTGTTCATTGTACTCATAATAGCTGGCTGAAAATAAATATAAGTTGCAGCTACATTCTTTACTATTTTGCTTAGTTGTTACTCTTTTCAAAGCACAACTATATTCATATGAGAGGCTAATGACATTGTGCTCGTGGAATAAGTCAAAGACAAATTCACAAAATACAAGAACCCACATGGATTCCAATCCTTGAGTGAAATTGTCATTGACTTCCTTTTTTCGGGTCAAAGAAGAGCAAATATTGACTTTATATTTTTATATTTTGTTGCATATTGTCAAGCTCCAGGACTCCTAATGTTACGCCACCTTCATATTTAATATAATATTTAAGGATATTTTTATTTGTTTTTAATTTATATATTTTATTAAAGAATATTAGAACTAATAATCATCTAGATGTTTATAACATGAACATCGTCATTAAATCAAGTGCTATTTTTAGTCAATTTGATAATTGATACATCAAATATATTTTTAGCCAATGGGATATTATAAGTTGAGATTTCACTTCAAATCTTGTTGTTCAAACTGTAAATGGGGATCCTTGTGCAATTTGAATTTTATACGACACTGGACACAATAATTCATTTTTGTGATATTTGCAATCTTCATTATCTATATAGATCTCAAATATTGTTTTCACAATTTCTAAAATCTTCAGTTTGATTATCTTTTGGTAAGATATTTCCGATGACTTAAATCACCACTTTCAACATTGAATAGCTTTCTGACGAGCTACGCCCTCTATAAATATCTTTCATGAACATTGTAAACAATACTCACATTGCCTATCATTGTTTTGAAGAATTTTTGGAATCTTTAATACCAAAGTTGTCTCGTATCTATCATTTTCTACTAGGCAAATTACCTCTTCTTGTCGTGTGTAAACAATATTACCATTGATGCCTTGAGTTACCTAGGGTTTAGTGGGTTTACTTAGTATGTGCTGATTTTAATTTATGCTAACAAAAAGAGTATTTTTTTATATTTAGAAATAAGTGTCCTCTTTTTACAATCATTGTTTGAGGCATACATTTGACCTAGATTTTAGATAAGGACTTACAGTCTATCAACTAAAGTGTGTCATGCCCATCTCACCTACATTCATGTCTTCCTCTTGAGTGATTAGATGAAACCTTGTTATGATTGTTTGGCCCGTTTGATTTACTTCCTTCAGTAGTGATATTTTTTCTAGGTGTTTGGTAATGTTTAGAGTGGCTTGCAAGACTAAGATACCTAAGAGAATTCTATGAAAGACATGTTTCTCATGTTTATGTTGGTTACCAAACACACTATGGTCAGAAGCTCTATTTATACTAGTTCATTCACACTCCAGTCTCAATATGCATGATAATTCAATTCATTAATGTTTTTGAGTATAGATATATGAAGGTGCTTGAAAGTTCTTTTGGATGTAATTTTAAAGATATTTTTCATAGTCATCTATGGGAGGTAAAATCAAGAAGCACTTTCAAGGACTATTATGGATTGTAAGAAGAGCGTGCAACCATTATCAAGGTTTCCAATGTTGTATTAATTTTTGTTCCTACATACATATAGCTTGTCATTCTCTGCCAAATACTCATGTTGATAGCTAAAAATTGTTGTCCTTGTATTGCCAATCCAGACATCATAGTTTGCATCAGCTAGAATGAATGTAGGGGACTGACCAGAAGAATTTACTATCCAACTATCCACACCATTTATGTATACCATATAAGTTTATAGAAATATCCAATATTATAAATAATTTTCTCTAGGTTTCCAGTTCTTATAGGAAACCTAAGCTATTTGAATCAAGTAGCTTATGGGTAAGTGCACAAAGATGGGGGACCAAAAATTTGCCACTTTTCTTTTTGGTCCCCCATCACGCATAGTGTGTATGCACTATAGGGTGTGCTACCTATAGGGTGCACGCCCTATGGCTTGGGTTGCCCAAGCCTCAGACTTGGGTAATCCAAAAAAAAGCATGTGTGCCAAATAGGGCGCATGTGCTTTGTAAAACACTTTTTAAGTGTTTTTCAAAGTGTGTGCACCCTATTGGTGTATGTGCTTTGAAAAAACCCTATTTAGCTAATGCTACGGGTTGGAAAGCTCATTTTTCTTTCCTCAAACCTACATTTTCAGCTAAGAATGGCTTCCCAAGCACGCACACACTCTTCTTTTGGCTTGTAAATCCATTGTTTTCATTCATTCATCCATCAAATGGCTTGATGATGTCGTCAAGTTTGATCTAGAAGAAGAGGTAAGTGTTTTTACAGCCCATGCCTCTTATATTTTTTAAAATTTTAGTTTTGTTGCAATTTGTTTTGTTAAAATTTGTTTTTCTTTAAATTTGTTGTGTAATGAAGATTTTAAAAACTAGTTTTTTTAATTGGCAGGAAGAAATAATCTCCCTCAACCTGTAACACCCCATCTATACTAAAAGATAAAGGATGAAACTAAAGAAGAAACAACCATAAATAAATCACATAAAACCACAGCAATAAATTTTTTTTTCTTAAAAGAATAATCTGATTACATATAATCAAAACAACTGCTTCTAAGAGCTTTATAGTTTACAATCGATTACATCAGAGTAATAATAATACTCTTTATTCAAAGATTAAGTCTCAAACAAAATTATCCTTCTTTCCAAAAACCATTACATTCTACGAATAGATCTGATAACTAATAACCATGAAATGATTTGTTTCCCATAAAACTTAACAACTGCTATCCACTATCCCATATTCATTGATTTATCCATCTAAAACCTGAAAACCAAAATGAACACAAATGCAAACAGCAAACAGGGCTCAGTCACAATGATAAAGAAAATGAATCATCTCCAAATATCTGCAACCATATAAGTCAGTACAATATAACATTTATGCAGATTTAGATACAGATGTAATTGAGAACTAAATAACATAATTTCCATTCTTTTACTCCCTAAAATTATCAAGCACTAAATTTCCTTCTAACAGAAATAAACTCGCAAAGAAAATGACAAGTAATGATCCAATAGTTCATGGGTGTCCACATAAGGACCTACGCTATGTATCCGTAATGAACCTCGTAGTAATCCATTATGTCTGATGAAACCATAATGTTTTATCTTTGTTAATTGAAACCCATAACCCCTGAATTTATAATTATCACTTAATTAAACAACTGACAAAAATTCTTTCCCATAAGGATATAGACTAGTGTCAGTCACAACTGACAGAAATTCTATCATCACAAGGTACTAGACTAGTGTCAGCCCCCAATCTACAGATCATTCTTGCATTATCTCAAAAAAACACTTGATCTAGCTATCAATGAAAGCAGTGAAATGAACTACATAACACAATTTCACTAACATTCTGTTTCTAATGCATCAATTTACAAAATTGAAACAGCAAACAGAAATCCATTATAAAACCATATTACCATATCCCTTAACATACATTCATAAACATGATGTTTCATGAAAGATGAAAAGATCACAACTCTTTCTCCAACACAAATCCAATCAAAATAGTCTCCATATTAACTTAACATTAAATCTTTAACTGTTCAATAAAATATCCATATCCAAACCATGTTTTCATTAAATAGAAAAGAACTAACATAATCGTACATCAACTGAATCAACACAACAACCATCACTTTTAAAAAACATACTAGTTTACCATAACTGAAATAATAAACTAAATGGCCATACACCCTGCTCTATTAATTACAAGTTTATACCATTTATATACATGTTGGCGTATGTATATGTATACACCACAGCTTGTGTATACATATACATATCCCAGTAGGTATATGTATGTATGAATACATATTTATATAAGCTTGTAATTAATAGTTTAGTTTGATAGTCTTAGCATCTATTATATACATGTTGGCATATGTACATGTATACACCATGGCTGTGTATACATCTACATATCCCAGCAGGTATATATATTTATATATCGAATTGCATAAACTTGTAATTAATAATTCAATTTCATAAATATGCAATTGAAAAACCATTCAAATTGTCTTAGTCCTGTCACAGAATTAAATCAACCTTAATACACTACTAAATCTGCCGACTATATAAAATAATGACAATATAATAATAATAATCGACTTCTACCTTTAAACAAATTACCAAGTGCTTTTCCTTACTGTCTGAACAAGACAGTAATTGACTTCCCTATAAAACCCTTAACATAGCCTAATGTCATTACGACTGGTGTTAATCACTGAAGATCATAAAGCTCGAAAACAAGTTTGACATAACCCAAGACATCCACATTCCTTTATTTGCTGATACATACAGTGACAACAACCTTTTTACAAAACATCGACACCAGATAACTAAAGGAGTTCACCCAAATGAAATACTTTAATCCACACTTATGTTGCAAGTGTAACACAAAATACGACTAATAACAGATGAAATTATGAATACCACCAAACCCAAATCCCACACTTCAGCTCTAAAAGAACATCGATACCAACCTCGGTAGATGACTATGGTAGAAATCCTGACCCACCTTATAACCAAGTCCATACAAACTGATTGTATTATGATGCTATAGAGTTCCTAACAACAAGAACAGTGCGAGGAGATCAAAAGAAATTTTAACAAGAAAACTCATGCTGGTTCCATATGATATTGATATGTTGATTGACAAACCCGACTAACTCCCTTCACACTGTCCAAAGCTAGTAAACATCGACAACCTAACACACAAGGATATAACCACATAACATCTACATATCTATATTCCACAGATCAACACAGACTTAACTAAACATTACCTACTTCATACTCTGAACAGAGATATCCCTTATTACATTATGCTCGAAACAGCATATCAAAAACAAGTGTTATATACCAACTTAAAACCAAACACTTACTAAACAGTCACTTTGTTACCAAGCTTCTGCACTATTCACAACATATATAACTAGATCTCTTTCTAATCGATCCAAGAAAGAAAAGATTGATTCATATAATCGAACTCACAAAATAAACAAACACAAAGCGTCACACACATCAACTAGCAAACAGTGTTAACCAACATTCCCTTAATTTTCATTTGTAGAACAAGAAATGGAAATAGAGAATAAGGTAAGAGATGCCCCTGCCTAGTATTCGTATAAGGAGATATCCAAAAAAATGAAATGTCGAAGCTAGCCCCTGCCTGGTGAGCTTCCCAGAATGCCAAAGTGTCGTGCAAGAGAGCCCAAAATGTAGAGTTAACAGTAACAACACCCAACTTCCTAAATAACCATGAGCAGAAGGGTTTATCTTTGCTGTGAAAACCCCTTTCATTCCATGCCACTTATCATGAAGAATACAATAGTAACATGGTTCCATAACCAACTATTTACCCAAAATGTCGCAGCATAACATGGTAAAAAGAATGGAGTCATATACAAACTGCAACTTCTTAACTAGAGCAAATGGCGGTCATAAAACATAACAATGAATTTCCTTCGACAAGTTCATTCAATGCAAGCTTATCTCTTGCAGTGAACGTAAACCCACTTCCTGCCAAATGTCCAAAATAGTACCATTCCACAAACTGAAAAATAGCTTAAACCCCACTAACACCTCAAGCAATGCAAGTGCATTAATTTCCTACCGTGAGTCATGTCTTCGAGCCAGTTAATAATATGAAGACTTAGGGATAGGTTAAAACATGTCTTTGCCAATAACATAAGTCATTAACTAACATAATCATCTAAGATAATAGCGCATTCCAATGTTAATTAACTAACACTAAAACACACTAATCTCCTACTAACATACACCATAGGATATACTAACTTAGTTAATTAATATAATTTTAGTAAATGAAATACCACATTCTTACAAAAACATTCTCTCATAGTTATATGTATAAAAATACATATATTTCAAATTAATTAATATAGAATTCAGAATTTGATTAATGTTAAATAACAATAGAACTCTAAATACTGTCTATACACATCAAGATACAGTTAATGATAATAATGTAACCATTTCTAATTACGTCTAATCATAATACTAAGGATTCCAAAACAATGAATCAATAATCAGACAATTAACTAACCAAATAGTTTGTCCTTATTCATAATCAAACCAATGTTCAAAATTCAATCTAATCCAATTCTATCATCAGAATAGGACTCATAAAGTGACAGAAATAAACATAATTCTCTGAATGTCTGGCAGAATAACATAGATAACATATTTAATCTAATTAACAAAGTTCAAAAAGAATGCAATCAGAGTTTGAACTCAAAGGTATCTAAGAAAACATAACATAGAAAATAAAGTCTAGAACTGTCAGATGCATGACACCCTTCCCCACCAGTCTAGGCTTACTCCTGGAAGCCTGAAAACAAATGAGGATGTGAAACTCTCATAGCCCCTGTATCCTCCCAGGTTGCAGAAGTTACATCATCAAGATCCCATAACACCTTTACCTGCTCCACCTTGCGTCCTCTGAGATTTAGCTCTCTTTGCTGGATGATCTACACTGGTTCCAGCATCAGTTGACCATCTACCACCTGTAATTTTTTCCAATTTAACACATGTGCAATGTCAGACATATATTTCCTTAAGATGGAAATATGAAATACATCATGAATTCATGAAAGACTGGGTGGCAAAGCAAGTTTGTAGGCAACTAGACCCACTCGTTCTAGGATCTCAAATGGTCCCACAAACCTTGGAGACAATTTTGACCCTTTACCATACTTAATAGGACTTTTCTGGGGTCTAACCCAAAGAAATACCTTATTCCCAACCTAAATTGATGTTCAATCCTATGCAGGTCTGCATACTTTTTCTGCCTGTCCTGAGCTATAGACAGGTGTTCTCTAATGTGCTTAACCTACTGTTCTAAATCCTGAAGCATCTTGGGACCCAAAAGAATTATGTCTTCAAGATTGTCCCAGCTTAAAGGTGTTCTAAAAGGTCTTCCATACAAAGCCTGGAAAGGAGCCATACCTATAGAACTATGGTAACCATTGTTGTAAGCAAACTCAACCAAATGCAAGTACTCTTCCCATCTATTTTGTTTGTCCATCACGTACATTCTAAGCATGTCTTCCAAAATCTAATTGACATGCTCAGTCTGTCCGTCAGTTTCGAGATGATATGTTGAACTAAAGCTCAGCTGAGTACCTAATTCACACTGCAAAGACCTCCATAGAGATGAAGTAAAAACTGAATCCCTATCAGATATGATCTTCTTAGGAATCCCATGCAACTTAACAACCTGTTCCATATAAATTCGTGCCACAGATGCAGCATTATAAGTGGATCTTATAGGAATAAAATGGGCAACTTTGGTTAACCGATCAACAACAACCATAATGGCATCATGTCGCCTAGCTAAAAATGGTAACCCCACTATGAAATCTATGGATATGGTATCCCATTTCTATTCAGGCACGCTGTGAGATTGAAGTAAACCAGCTGGATGTTGATGCTCGGCTTTAACTCTCTGACACTCCAAGCATCTAGCCACAAAATCAGCAATACCCCTCTTCATACTCGGCCAGTAGTGATGCTTCCTAAGATCAACATGCATCTTCTTCACACTAGGATGTGCTAAATATGGTGCCTTATGTGCTTCAGTCATAACTAGGTTCTAAAGATCCCCGACTTCTGGCACATTTATGCTATCTCGGTAAGTCATTAATCCTTCAGTGTTGATAGAATAACCCTCAAATTTTCCTTCTAATACACTGCCATTATCAATCACTGCCTTGACATCTAAATACCAAGGATCAGTAGCCAAATTCAGAAGTATTCTCTCTTTCAAATCAATTGTGAGGGTCAAAGAAGAGATTTCATGACGCCTTCTGCTAAGAGCATCCGCTACTTTGTTCTCTTTACCCTGAATATACTTCATTTCGAAGTCATACTCACACAAGAACTCCATCCACCTACGCTAATGTGCATTAAGATTGGGTTGCGTGAACAAATATTGTAGACTTCTGTGATCGGTATGAAGCTCAAAATGTTGACCAAGAAGAAAATGCCGCCATTTGGTCAAAGCATGAATCACTGCTGCGAGTTTCAAATCATGAGTAGGATAATTAATTTCATGATCCTTTAGTTTCCTGGATTCATAAGCAATGACCCTACCGTCCTGCATCAAGACATCCCCTAAACCATCCAATGAGGCATTGGTGCACACAACAAATTCCTTAGAAGGATCAGGTACCACTAAAATTGGTGCACTAGTCAAACGTTCCTTTAGATGTTGGAATGCTTCTTCACATTTATCTGACCAGATGAATTTCTTACCCTTTCTCTAGAGAGAAGTAATGGAATGGGCTATCTTTGAAAAATTAGCCACAAATATCCTGTAGTAGCTAGCCAGACCCATAAAACTTCATACTTCAGATACATTGGTTGGAGTTGGCCATTCTACAATTGCCCTGATCTTAGCAGAATCAACAGCTATTCCATCTCCTATAATAATGTGACCCAAATAACTTATTTTAGTTTTGAAAAATTCACATTTTTTAGGATTGGCATATAGCTTGTTCCTGCGGAGACATTCAAAGACTTGCCTCAAATGCTGCTCATGCAACTCCAAGGAGTTAGAATATACCAAAATGTCGTCAAGGAACACTACCACAAACTTGTCTAAGAAAGTCCTGAATACTCCCTGCATCAAACTCATGAATACTGATGGTGCATTAGTCAACCCAAATGGCACTACCATGAATTCATAATGTCCATACCTTGTGCGAAAAGTTGTTTTATGAATGTCAGCTTCTTGAATCCTTAACTGATGGTATCCAGATTTGAGATCAATCTTGGAAAATACCTTGGCACCTTTCACTTGATCAAACAAATCATCGATGCACCTAACAGTCTTCTCTCTACAATCGATGACAGCTTGGTGTTGCTCTAACCAATCCATTCCCAGAATAATGTCATAAGAACCTAAAGGAATAACCCTAAGGTTAACTATAGTAGAAAAAGCCTTAAATTGAACCTTACAATTTTCAGCTATAAACCTCGATTCAACCTTTGTCCCTGATGCTAACTTGACTTGCCATGCCAATTCAGCTTTACTCACAGGAATTCCACATTGCTTAACCAAATTGGAAGAAATAAAAGAGCCAGTGGCACTAGAGTCAAATAAAATAGAGATCTTCTTACCTTGGTAATTACCTCTAGCTTCAATCACAGTGTTTTGATGATCTACTTGTTTCTGATCCATAGTAGAAAAGATGCGATGATTCCTTCCAAAATCACCAACAGTAGCCTCTGAACCTGTGGCTTTAGACCTGACCTGACTATTGCCTCAAAGGGGACAATTCCATTGCAAATGCCCCAATTGCCCACATTGCCAACACTCCGCTCCTCTCTTGGTACTTTTATCCTGTGATGAGTTCACTGGAGGTGATGCATAACTCTGTTGTACACTCTGAGTTGGTTTAAAGGACTTAGGTTGCTCAGGAACCTTGAAACTCTTGTTTGATTTGGAAAACTTTTCAAACTTCCTCTTCTAAAATTTACCACTCGATCCACTGGAAAAATCCTTGATATTATCTTGATAAGGTTTCTGATTCTTCCCACTGCTTTGAGCTGGTGGGTTCACAGATCCTTTGGCTGAAAATCTTGATTTTAATTCTGTGAGCTTGGCTTGATCAGTAGCTTCTTTCACTGTCTTAGGTTTGAAAGTTCTCACTTCTTCTCCAATTTTAGGGTTCAAACCCCTAATGAAGTGTTGTACCAAAGGCTTATCATTCTCTAACCAACTAGAATATTTCTTCAGTTGGAAAAACCTCCTCTCATACATTTCCACTGTTGAGTTGACTTGAGAAATGTTGAAGAATTCTTCGGATCTAGTTTGCTGCCAATAATCCGACATGAATCTCTCGCGAAATCTTTCTATGAAAAGCTCCCATGTAACCTAAGAGATGAGAATTCCAAGTTGTTCTAGTTCCATATTCCACCATATGGAAGCAAAGGATCTTAGCTGCATTACGGTCCAGCAAACCTTCACATTACCATGATAATCATGGAGAATAAAACACCTTTCGATGTTCAAGAGCCATGCTTTAGCTTCAGCACCACCCTCTGTTCCATTGAAATATGGTCCTTTGAGCTTAGAAAGCTCTTTTAACTGAGTCTTGATAATAGGATCTTCTACCACTGGGACTCGTATAACATGAGCATTTGCTACACCATCTGGAACATTGTTCCTAGCTTCAATGTTATCCAACCTATCAAGAATCCATTGGAGGACTTCAACCTGAGGTTCCTCTCAATCTTCCTGATCCATTCCTATTAAAGGATCAACTTGTTCATCACCAAGTATTCCTTGGTGACCTCATCCTCTACCTTGGCCACAACAACGACCACGACCATGTCGTCCACCCCTGCCTCTACCTAAATCGGCATCAACTAGGTCACCATGCCTTTGTGCTCCTCGTGTAACAGGAGACATGCTTGAAATCCCATAGAAAAGTTCAATAACATCACTAACGGAAGCATAATGATAAAACCCTTTTAAAAACCCTCAAGCCCTGAGTGTTTAAACTTGGGCTCTGATACCAACTGTAACACCCCATCTATACTAAAAGATAAAGGATGAATCTGAAGAAGAAACAACCATAAATAAATCACATAAAACCACAGCAATAATTTTTTTTTTTCTTAAAAGAACAATCTGATTACATATAATCAAAACAACCACTTCTAAGAGCTTTATAGTTTACAATCGATTACATCAGAGTAATAATAATACTCTTTATTCAAAGATTAAGTCTCAAACAAAATTATCCTTCTTTCCAAAAACCATTACATTCTACGAATAGATCTGATAACTAATAACCATGAAATGATCTATTTCCCATAAAACTTAACAATTGCTATTCACTGTCCCATATTCATTGATTTATCCATCTAAAACTTGAAAACCAAAATGAACACAAAGTTAAACAGAAAATAGGGCTCAGTCACAATGATACAGAAAATGAATCATCTCCAAATATCTGCAACCATATAAGTCAGTACAATATAACATTTATGCAGATTTAGATACAGATGTAATTGAGAACTAAATAACATAATTTCCATTCTTTTACTCCCTAAAATTATCAAGCACTAAATTTCCTTCTAACAGAAATAAACTCGCAAAGAAAATGACAAGTAATGATCCAATAGTTCATGGGTGTCCACATAAGGACCTACGCTATGTATCCATAAGGAACCTCGTAGTAATCCATTATGTCTGATGAAACCATAATGTTTTATCTTTGTTAATTGAAACCCATAACCCCTGAATTTATAATTATCACTTAATTAAAGAAATGACAAAAATTCTTTCCCATAAGGATATAGACTAGTGTCAGTCACAACTGACAGAAACTCTATCGTCACAAGGTACTAGACTAGTGTCAGCCCCCAATCTATGGATCATTCTTGCATTATTTCAAAAAAACACTTGATCTAGCTATCAATGAAAGCAGTGAAATGAACTACATAACACAATTTCACTAACATTCTGTTTCTAATGCATCAATTTACAAAATTGAAATAGCAAACAGAAATCCATTATAAAACCATATTACCATATCCCTTAACATACATTCATAAACATGATGTTTCACGAAAGATGAAAAGATCACAACTCTTTCTCGAACACAAATCCAATCAAAATAATCTCCATATTAACTTAACATTAAATCTATAACTGTTCAATAAAATATCCATATCCAAACCATGTTTTCATTAAATAGAAAAGAACTAACATAATCGTACATCAACTGAATCAACACAACACCCATCACTTTTAACAAACATACTAGTTTACCATAACTGAAATAATAAACTAAATGGCCATACACCCTGCTCTATTAATTACAAGTTTATACCATTTATATACATGTTGGCGTATGTATATGTATACACCACGGCTTGTGTATACATATACATATCCCAACAGGTATATGTATATATGAATACATATTTATATAAGCTTGTAATTAATAGTTCAGTTTGATAGTCTTAGCATCTATTATATACATGTCGGCGTATGTACATGTATACACCATGGCTATGTATACATATACATATCCCATTAGGTATATATATATTTATATATCGAATTGCATAAACTTGTAATTAATAATTCAATTTCATAAATATGCAATTGAAAAACCATTCAAATTGTCTTAGTTCTGTCATAGAATTAAATCGACCTTAATACACTACTAAATCTGCCGACTATATAAAATAATGACAATATAATAATAATAATCGACTTCTACCTTTAAACAAATTACCAAGTGCTTTTCCTTACTGTCTGAACAAGACAGTAATTGACTTCCCTATAAAACCTTTAACATAGCCTAATGTCGTTAAGATTGTAATACACACTGGTGTTAATCACTGAAGATCATAAAGCTCGAAATCAAGTTTGACATAACCCAAGACATCCACATTCCTTTATTTGCTGATACATACAGTGACAAAAACCTTTTTACAAAACATTGACACCAGTTAACTAAAGGAGTTCGCCCAAATGAAATACTTTAATCCACACTTATGTTACAAGTGTAACACAAAATATGACTGATAACAGATGAAATTATGAATACCACCAAACCCAAATCCCACACTTCAGCTCTAAAAGAACATCGATACCAACCTCGGTAGATGACTGTGGTAGAAATCCTGACCCACCTTATAACCAAGTCCATACAAACTGATTGTATTATGAGGCTATAGAGTTCCTAACAACAGGAACAGTGCGAGGAGATAAAAAGAAATTTTAACAAGAAAAATCATGCTGGTTCCATATGATATTGATATGTTGATTGACAAACCTTACTAACTCCCTTAACACTATCCAAAGCCAGTAAACATTGACAACCTAACACACAAGGATATAACCACATAACATCTACATATCTATATTCCACAGATCAACACAGACTTAACTAAACATTACCTACTTCATACTCTGAACAGAGATATCCCTTATTACATTATGCTCGAAACAGCATATCAAAAACAAGTGTTATATACCAACTTAAAACCAAACACTTACTAAATAGTCACTTTATTACCAAGCTTCTCCACTATTCACAACATATATAACTAGATCTCTTTCTAATCTATCCAAGAAAGAAAAGATTGATTCATATAACCGAACTCACAAAATAAACAAACACAAAGCCTCACACACATCAACTAGCAAACAGTGTTAACAAACATTCCCTTAATTTTCATTTGCAAAACAAGAAATGGAAATAGAGAATAACATAAGAGATGCCCCTACCTAGTATTCGTATAAGGAGATATCCAAAAAAATGAAATGCCGAAGCTAGCCTCTACCTGGTGAGCTTCCCAGAATGCCAAAGTGTCGTGCAAGAGAGCCTAAAATGTAGAGTTAATAGTAACAACACCCAACTTCCTAAATAACCATGAGCAGAAGGGTTTATCTTTGCCATGAAAACCCCTTTCATTCCATGCCACTTATCATGAAGAATACAATAGTAACACGGTTCCATAACCAATTGTTTACCCAAAATGCCACAGTATAACCTGGTAAAAAAGAATGGAGTCATATACAAACTGCAACTTCTTAACCAGAGCAAATGGCGGTCATAAAACATAACAAAGAATTTTCTTCGACAAGTTCATTCAATGAAAGCTTATCTCTTGCAGTGAATGCAAACCCACTTCCTGCCAATTGTCCAAAATAGAACCATTCCACAACCCAAAAAATAGCTTAAACCCCACTAACACCTCAAGCAATGCAAGTGCATTAATTTCCTACCGTGAGTCATGTATTCGAGCCAGTTAATAATATGAAGACTTAGGGATAGGTTAAAACATGTCTTTACCAATAACATAAGTCATTAACTAACATAATCATCTAAGATAACAGTGCATTCCAATGTTAATTAACTAACACTAAAACACACTAATCTCCTACTAACATACACCATAGGATATACTAACTTAGTTAATTAATATAATTTTAGTAAATGAAATACCACATTCTTACAAAAACATTCTCTCATAGTTATATGTATAAAAATACATATATTTCAAATTCATTAATATAGAATTCAGAATTTGATTAACATTAAATAACAATAGAACTCTAAATACTATCTATACACATCAAGATACAGTTAACAATAATAATATAACCATTTCTAATTACGTCTAATCATAATACTAAGGATTCCAAAACAATGAATCAATAATCAGACAATTAACTAACCGAATAGTTTGTCCTTATTCATAATCAAACCAATGTTCAAAATTCAATCTAATCCAATTCTATCATCAGAATAGGACTCATAAAGTGACAAAAATAAACATAATTCCCTGAATGTCTGGCAGAATAACATAGATAACATATTTAATCTAATTAATAAAGTTCAAAAAGAACGCAATCAAAGTTCGAACTCAAAGGTATCTAACAAAACATAACATAGAAAATAAAGTCTGGAACTGTCAGGGGCATGACACAACCAAACTCTCCACCAAACCCTTTGTCTCCTCATGAAGAACCAAATGAAGAACTGAATGAAGAAACAAATGAAGAAAATGAACCTCAATTGCCTCCACCAATCAAGAAACCTCCTCCTTGAACATAACAAAATTTTATGAACCAAATTGAAAGAGGGCAAAAAGAATTAGAATCTTTAATTAATAGGTTAAAATATTCTAGTGGTACAAATCCTAGAAGGGAAAGACTTGCAAAATAATTGGAAGCAATTTTGACCCACGTAAGCTTGGTTAGTGGGCAAATTAATTTATGGTGGGATAAAAGAGAAGATAAAAAATAAGGAGGTTCCCAATTCACTGGTACTTAAATGAAGACATTAATAAAATTATTTTTTGGGAGAGATGGTGGATGGTCTTTGATTCGCCTCCTTGTAACAATCATGAGGGTCCTATGTATTTCTTGATGAAACTCTATTGCAAGTTTGTACTTAAGGAGGTGCCAAATTATTTTGGCATTTTGGATTCTCAAGGTAGAGGAGGGGGTCATCATTTCATCGAGCGGGGGCACATCATGACCCTAATGCATCTAGGGCTCCTATTGGCAAGCCACAGGTGGATCATGTTACTATTCCTTCCATTGTGAAGGAACGTGTAGAGGTAGACACACTAGGAATGATTAGTGCTCTGACACAGACTCTCATTCATTGTGCCACTCCTTTAGTTGAGGGTGACCATGGTCAATCCTCGAGGGGGTATATTTTTCAGTCATGTGGATGCATCTGCACATTTGGTACTGGCAAAA
The DNA here is from genome assembly GCA_027943335.1 of Chamaecyparis obtusa. Taxonomy (NCBI): domain Eukaryota; kingdom Viridiplantae; phylum Streptophyta; class Pinopsida; order Cupressales; family Cupressaceae; genus Chamaecyparis; species Chamaecyparis obtusa. The sequence continues at coordinate 221,771 of BSBK01004392.1, read as the reverse complement.
GAGAGGAAGAGGATCTTGGAATGATGACTGATAGATTTCTAAATATGATTTTTGGCATTGACACATAGGTAAATATTTCCAAGTTCATTAAATTGCTTTGATCATATTTCATTTATAAAAGAATAACTATTTAATTTAGTATCTATTGATTATGATAAAAATTCAGGGCAAAAGTTTTAGTGGCAGTGGCAGTAGAAGTGGCAATGATCCTGATGTCCCCTTCTACACATCATCATCAATTCCACAAGTATGTATTGAATAAAACATTTTAATTAACATATTTGATTATTATGTAATTATATGAATAATTGTATCATATCTTATTGTGCATGTGCATTAGACGTTCACAAGTGGTTCACAACAGACAGTGAAGGGCATTGTGCCACTTTCCTTGAGGTATATTTATTTGCATGTTAATTTGATTTTCTTGATTATATTTAATTAATAAATGAATGAATGACTAAAGTACTAGACAAATTATGATCAAAATCTAGAGGCACGATGATCACATTCTTTCACCTAGGTTTTTGAGGTCACATAGGTATATATGTAATAATGCATTATAATTAACATGTTAGCAGTAGGTTCTTATATGAATGCTTATCTTATAATTTTCCATGTACATGTGCACTAGTTGAATGTTAGAGCTTTGACTTCGATACCACACACCGGAGGATGCGGTGGAACCTTCACAGAGGTATCATTTAGTCATTAGTAGGGTTGTAAAAAATATATGTAATCTTGATAACCGCATAATACTTTTTTTGTTTCATTTTCAGCTTTTGACATCAGAGACTCCTCCTTCTGTCTGTGATACTTTGGATTGTGGAGTAGCTACAACAGTTTCTAGTTCTGAAGCACTGACTGAGGTATGAAAGAGATCATTTAACTTTAATTGTTATTTTAATAGTTTGTATTGAATTTTATAATGATATTCATGTATGTATTTTAATTATTATTTTGATCATTTTTGTAGGGACTTATTACTCCAGATCACTAGCATCCACCTTCGGTGGATGAACATAGTGACTATTTGCTAGCAGTAAGAGAATATTCAATTTTATGTCATTGTATAATTCAATTTTGATGTATATTAGTTATTGATGCTTAAATTGTTTTTTTATCAGCTCAAGCTACAAAAGAGTCTAGATAGGAGGATGAGCAAGTGCACGCGAAAGACTACAACATCAATTGCATCTCCATCGATGCGATGATCGAAGACAACTTGGGATTTTTTTTCTTACCCTAGCGGGAAAGGACTAGATTAGGGATATGGATTGTATGCCTATATGGCATTAGTGGACATATTTTTTGTATATTATATAAGTGATACATTGTACACCCATTTGGCTTTGAGGAATCCTGTTTAACTGTATTGAATATATTCAATGTATGACATTATTGGACATATATATTTGGCTTCATGCCCTACGAATATATATTTTTTTTGTTTTAGGTATGCAATTCATGTGTTTCATGTATTGATGTATACTAATTTATGTTTATGTGGATGTCTTATTCTTTTTAAATTTCCCATGCCTTATATTTATGCTTCTATGTTTATCGATGTATGTTTAACTTGCTGACTGTGCTACAAATGTCAGTCACTTTCCTCAATAATAGTCTATTCTTTGACTATAATAATAACAAAAGTAATGAAATGAATGCAAAAATGTATAAATATAATATCAGGAAATATGTCTATGTCACAACCTATCCAAGATCACATGGAATCAAACATTTATATTCATTGGTGTGTTCCCTATTCCATGGGACAGTCACAATATAAAGACATGACCTTGAACAGGTGAGGCAAAATATGGCAAGGTTGTCATCTATTAACCCCAATACTAGACCTATTTTGATATGTGTGTACCCTAATGTTGCCAAGAGTTCTTTTATTAATAAGATTACTATGGTGGATGTGGATGTGCAACCTTATGCTTTTACAAACTAACTTCTAATTGTCCCCTAACCAACTGATTGTTGATGACAAACACTAGAATAAATATTTTCACTCATCCTACTACTCAACCCAGAGTTGTCAGTGGTGTTCGAATGACTGTGTGTGCCAAAAAAGGTTTTCAATAGCATTTATCCGGCCATTCAAAGTTGTTGTAACAAACGGTTTGATGCTATGACCGACGGTTTGAAAGATACGCAATGTTGGTCATTTGAATTGAGGAACATTGTGAGTTCTGACATCGACTGAGAATGTGTTTCCAAATATAAATGAACTTGAATCTTTGAAAATTGATATAGGTTATTGTAGGTCTTGGCAACACAGTCCCGTAGTACCTTATGGATCGATTCTACCTCGCATGAGCTCTGAGATATGACCACACAAAGATGACTTATTTCATGGTGAATGAGGTTTGAATGACTGTGCATGGCGAACAAGGTTTCCACTAGCGTTTACTCAGCCATTAAGAGCTATTGGAATAGATGGTTCATTGCTATGAATGATGCTTTGAAAGATACACAATGTTGGCCGTTTGAACTGAGGAACACTGTGAGTTGTGACATCGACTAAGAATGTGTTTCCAAATATCAATGAACTTGAATCTCTAAAAACTGAGATAGGCTTTTGTAGGCCTTGGCAAGACGGTCCAGTAGCATCTAATGGATTGATGCTACCTTGCACGAGCTCTGAGATATGACCCTGCAAAGATCTCTTATTTCATGCTTAAGTGACCTTGAGGGACACTTTGGCCCGGAGTCATCGGCGAAGATCAAATGACTATGCGTGGTGAACGAGTTTTCCACTAGCGTTTACCTGACCATTTAGACCTATTGGAATAGATGGATCGATGCTATGAGGGATGGTTGGAAGGATACGCAATGTTGGTCATTTGAACTAAGGAACACTATGAGTTCTGACATCGACCGAGAATGTGTTTCTGATTTTAAACAAAGTTGAATCTTTGAAAATTGAGATAGGCTTTTGTAGGCCTCGGCAACACGGTCTCGTAGAAACTAACGAATCAATGCTACATTGCACAAGCTCTGATATATGACCCTGCAAAGATCTCTGATTTCATGCTTAAGTTACCTTAAGGGACACTTTTCCCCAGAGTCAATGGTGGGGATTGAATGGCTGTGCATGGTGAATGAAGTTGCCACTAGCATTTACCTAGCCATTCAGACCTATTGGAATAGATGGTTCATTGCTACAATCGATGGTTGGAAGGATAGGCAACATTGGCCGTTTGAACTGAGGAACACTGTAAGTTCTGACATCAACCAAGAATGTGTTGCTGAATTTAAACGAAGTTGAATATCTGAAAACTAAGATAGGATTTTGTAGGCCCTAGAAGCACGATCTCATAGCAACTAATGGATCGATGCTACCTCACATGAGCTCTGAGATATGACCCCACAAAGATCATTGATTTCATGCTTAAGTAACCTTGAGGGACACTTCATCCAGGAGTCATCGGTGGGGATCAAACAGCTGTGCGTGGTGAATGAGTTTTCCACTAGCGTTCACCTGGCCATTCAGAGTTGTTGGTAGAAATAGATCAATGCTACAACGGATAGTTGGAAGGATATGTAATGTTGTCTGTTTGAACTGAGGAACACTATGAGTTCTTACATCGACTGAGAATGTGTTGCCAAATTTAAATGTAGTTGAATCTCTAAAAACCAAGACAGGCTTTTGTAGGCCTTGGCAACATGGTCCCGTAACAACTAACAAATTGATGCTACCTCACATGAGCTCTAAGATTTAACCTTGCAAAGATCACTGATTTCCTACTTAAGAGACATTGAGGGACACTTCGGCCCAGAGTCATCGGCAGGGATTGAATGGTTGTACGTGGCAAATAAGGTTTCCACTAGCATTTACCTGACCATTCAGAGTTGTTGGAATAGACGGTTCATTGCTACGATCGATGTTTGGAAGGATACACAACGTTGGCCATTTGAACTGAGGAACATTGTGAGTTCTGACATGAGACCAATTTGGGAAATCAATGGGTCTATTTGTGGACCTCCAAGGAGTTGGTCACCTAAACAAGAACCTTGAGAAGCTCTACACTTGTTAGCTAAATTAAAACCTTGGACCATAGATGGCTGCCCTTTGTTGTAAAATGAGGAGTCAAACTAACTTGCCAAAGGTGGCAATGAACTTACATTTGAGGGATAATGCCCAACATGAGTAACCTGGTTTCCCAAGTCTTGTAAATGCAAGGCCATTAATGAATAGGCATTTCTAATAGAAATATTTGTGGTGCTAGAATGAAGTGCATGACCAAATTCTTTGGCTGCTAATGAACCAATTTGAGGCTTCATTTCACATTGCTTTGTGGATAATTCCACAACACTTGTTACTTCTCTATCTGAATTTTTAGTGTCAGTGTACATGTGCACTGAAGAGCTTCTGTCACTACTTGATCTACTAGAAGATGGTGAGTACTCATCATCATCATCATCATCATATGACATAGGCTCGCACTCATATCTTACTTCTTTCCTTTTTCGCTTTCCCCTTCCTAGCTCTTCCTCCTTATCTGTAACTTCTATCATGGGTCCAAGAAGCTTTTCCCACTCTTTCCCATTAACTGTGGGCTTTGTCTCTTCATCCTGAGTAATTGGCATACCTTGGATGGCACCAAGATAACCATTTTCTTTTGAAATGTCCTTTTCTCTCACATTAATCTCTCTATTAAGAAGATTTTCTATATCTTCCTCTATATATTGAATAGATGTAGTTGCAATCCCATGTTCATCAAGAATATTCCTTGCACCATTGAGTAATATATCATGCAATTCCTTAATAATTTCATTCTTAATAGAATTCATAACTAGATTTTCCATAGCCAATTTTCTTCTTGATCATTGCAATATTTTCTCCTCAACTGAACATTTTGTAATCAATTGATATAAAATCACATTCTTCTCTTGGCCAATTATGTGGGCTCACAATTAAGCCTGTACATCCACAAAAGGGTTGAAATATAGATCTAGTGGAAGAGTAGTATTAGCAAGAAGTCATTCACTAACATCAGATCTTTATAACAACTAAATTTGGATTCACTAGAAGCATTAGTTCTCAAAAAAAAATAGTAAAACATACCATACATAATGACTGTGTCGGCACTCGGCTGCATCATATAATAAGTTGAAATTAGATAATCATAAAACACTTTGTAAAGTACAGCCTACATATCATATATAGCCACATCAAATGAGTTCAAATTAATATTTAGAATCTTGGACTACATCAAGAAAGACAAACTAAATTGATCCCAGGGCCATAAGCCCGAGTTGAAAGAAGAAAAGTAAATATGGTTCTGCCTATGCTATTAAAGTTCTTGATTCATTATTGTCTTTCAGATGCTGAAGTTTTCACATCAATTCTAAAATCAAGAATAGAGAAAAAAAATTATTAATGATAAGAAGAAATAACATAAAAGAATCAGTATACTATGCTATAACAAAAGGAAATGTTTTCAAAACCATTAGAAATTTAGTGAAAAAAGAACAAGTACTATGAATAAACAAAAAAATTAACAAAAATTGCACAGAAGATAGATCAATTTATAGTCTTAATGAAATAGTGGACTTGCTAAGTCATTTTCTGACATAAAATAGTGGATTCAATTTAAATTTTCAATTTATTTCTTACCATTATGGCTTCTTGTCATCTAACATGTTGTACTATAGTGTACCTAGAGATTTTTGCAATAACGATTTCGATCCATGGTGTTGGAGGATACACAACATCGGCCATTTCAATTGAGGAGTTCTGACATCGATAGAGAATGTGTTGCCAAATTTAAATGAAGTTGAAGCTCTAAACATCGAGAAAGGCTTTTGTAGGCCCCAGAAACATAGTCCCGTAGCATCTGACCGGTCGATGCTGTGTCACACAAGCTTTGAGATATGACCCCGCAAAGATCATTGATTTCATGCTTAAGGGACCTTGAGGGACACTTCAGCCTGGAGTGGTCATCGGGGTTCAAATGACTATGCATGGTGAACTAGGTTTCCACTAGCATTTACTTGGCCATTCAGAGCTATTAGAATAGATGGTTCATTGCTACAACTGACGGTTTGAAAGATACGCAATGTTGGCCATTTGAACTGAGGAACACTATGAGTTCTGACATTGACTGAGAATGTGTTGCCAAATATAAATGAACTTGAATCTCTAAAAACTGAGATAGGCTTTTATAGGCTTTGTCAACATGGTTCTGTAGCACCTGTCAGATTGATTCTACCTCACTTGAGCTCTAAGATATGACCCCAGAAAGATCACTGATTTCATACTTAAGCGACCTTGGGGGACACTTCGGCTTGGTGTCATCAACGGGGATCAAGCAGCTATGCGTGGTGAATGAGGTTTCCACTAGTGTTTACCCAACCATTTGGAGCTATTGGAATAGATGGTTTGTTTCTATGACCGACCATTGGAAGGATATGCAACATTGGCCATTTGAACTAAGGAACACTATGCATTATGACATCAACAAAAAATGTGTTGCCAAATATAAATGAACTTGAATCTCTAAAAACTAAGATAGGATTTTGTAGGCCTTGGCAACATCATCCCATAGCACCTAATGGATTGATGCTACCTTGCATGAGCTCCGAGATATGACCCCACAAAGACTGCTAATTTCATGCTTATGTCATCGGTGGGGATCGAACGACTGTGCATGGTGAGTGAGGTTGCCACTAGAATTTACCTAGCCATTTGAAGCTATTGAAATAGATGGTTCATTGCTATGACTGACGAATGGAAGGATATGCAATGTTGGCCATTTGAACTGAGGAACATTGTGCATTCTGACATCGAATGAGAATGTGTTGCCAAATTTAAATGAAATTGAATCTTTGAAAACTGAGATAGCCTTTTGTAGGCCCCAACAACATATACCCATAGAACTTAACGGATCGATGCTACCTTGCACAAGCTCTGAGAAATGACCCTACAAAGATTGTTGATTTCATGCTTAAGCGACCTTGAGGAACACTTTAGCCTGGAGTCGTCAACGTGGATCAAATGGCTATGCGTGGAAAACAAGGTTTCCACTAGTTTTTACCCAGCCATTTGGAGGTATTCGACTAGATGGTTTGTTGCTATGACCGATGGTTGGAAGGATACACAACGTTGGTCATTTGAACTAAGGAACACTATGCGTTCTGACATCAACCGAGAATGTGTTGCCAAATTTAAACAAAGTGGAATCTCTAAAAATTGAGATAGGCTTTTGTAGGCCCCAAAAACATAGTCCTATAGCATCTAACAAATTGATGCTACATTACACAAGCTCCGAGATATGACCTTGCAAAGATTGCTGATTTCATGCTTAAGCGACCTTGAGTGACACTTCAGCCCAGAGTCGTCGGCAGGGATCAAACGGCTATGCATGGTGAATGAGGTTGTCACTAGTGTTTACCTAACCATTTGGAGTTGTTGGATCAAATGGTTCATTTCTACGACTGACGGTTGGAAGGATACGCAACATTGGTCATTTGAACTGAGGAACACTATGCATTCTGACATTGATCAAGAATGTGTTTCCAAATTTAAATGAAGTTGAATCTTTGAAAACTGAGATAGGCTTCTGTAGACCCTAGCAACATGGTCCTATAGCACCTAATAGATTAATGCTACATCTCATGAGCTCCAAGATATGACCCCGCAAAGATCACTGATTTCATGCTTAAGTGACCTTGAGGGACACTTCAGTCCGGAGTCGTCGGCGGTGATCGAATGACTATGTGTGGTGAACAAGGTTGCCACAAGTGTTTACCCAACCATTTGGAGCTATTGGAATAGATGGTTCAATGCTACAACTGACGGTTGGAAGGATATGCAACATTGGCCGTTTGAACTGAGGAACACTATGCATTCTGACATCGACCGTGAATGTGTTGCCAAATTTAAAGGAAGTTGAATCTCTAAAAATTGAGACAGGGTTTTGTAGGCCCCAACAACATAGTCCTATAGCACTTGATGGATTGATGCTACATCGTATGAGCTCCGAGATATGACCCCACAAAGATCATTGATTTCACTCTTAAGCGACCTTGAGGGACACTTTGGCCCGGAGTCGTCAGTGGGGATCGAATGGTTGTGCTTGGTGAAAGAGGTTTCCACTAGTGTTACTCAGCCATTTGGAGCTATTGGAATAGATGGTTCATTTCTATGACCGACGGTTGGAAGGATACGCAATGTTGGCCATTTGAACTAAGGAACACTATGCGTTCTGACATCGACCAAGAATGTGTTGCCAAATTTAAATGAAGTTGAATCTCTAAAAACTAAGACATGCTCTTGTAGGCCCTGGAAACATGGTCACATAGCACCTAACGGATCGATGCTACATTGCATGAGCTCTGAGATATGACCCTGCAAAGATTTTTTGATTTCATGCTTAAGGGACCTTGAGTGAGACTTCAGCCCAAAGTCATTGGCGGGGATCAAATAACTGTGCGTGGCAAATGAAGTTGCCACTAGCATTTACCTAGCCATTCAGAGCTATTGGAATAGATGGTTCATTTCTATTACCAATGGTTGGAAGGATATGCAACGTTGGCCATTTTAATTGAGGAACAATGTGTGTTCTGACATCGACTGAGAATGTGTTGCCAAATTTAAATGAAGTTGAATGTTTGAAAAACTAAGACAAGATTTTGTAGGCCCTGACAACATGGTCTTGTAACAACTATTGGATTGATGCTACCTCACATGAGCTCTGAGATATGAACCTAAAAATATTTTTGATTTCATGCTTAAGTGACCTTGAGGGACACTTCAGCCTAGAGTTGTTGGTGGTGATCGAATGACTTTGCGTGGTGAATGAGGTTGCCACTAGTGTTTACCCGACCATTCAGAGCTATTAGAACAGACAGTTTCATTCTTTGGGGATGTATTTTAGAGTTTTTATATATGGGAAGAATGGCTATGAAAAAGATATTTCTATTTTTCATTCTGAGAAGATCCAGAGTGATTTTGAGTCATAGAGGAAATGCCCTGATCCTTCCGCAAGTGCTATTCTGACAAGTTCTGATCACTTGAGGGACAGAAAATTATCTATTGAGTTAAAAATAAAATCAATAGAAGACGTTGAAAGTGAAGTGAAAATTATCTCTATTATATTATAGTCTCCTATACTTTGCAAGTCTGTTTGATAAGGGTTCAAGAAGCTGATCTATTATTGTCTAAAGGATATTTTGGGGTTCTATGTTTTGTTAAGTGTTTTTTAATAACAATGTTTAGATGGTTCTTAAGGTAATTTTCTTATTTTATGTGAAAAAAAATTTTGCAGACAACATCGAACACATTTGTAAATAAACTACAATTACCAAGAGAAAGAATAATGGTGACTCTTATGGATCCTAGTAGAAGGGAATGACATGTACAATTCCTCAGAGATATCCCTAAAGCTTCCTTGATCCAATCCCATACCTATGCATTTGATAATTCTAAGAAACTTAACCTGCAAAAAATTCTAGTCAATTGTTCATACAAGCATAAAATCCATGGCTCCAAAAGCTTCTAGGGCTTCCAAAACTGTTAAAGCTAATGGTATGAAATGAGAGAATGAAGTAAAGGCTTCTCCAAAATAAAGAAAAGAAAAGAAAGTGATGTTCAAGCCCATAAAGGATTCATCAATCAAAGCCATGAAATATGAGAATAAGAAGAAGAAGAGGAAGAGAAGTGTAGAAAGTTACAAGAGGTTTATATACAAGGTGTTGAAACAAGTGCATCCCTCCAAGGGAATATCTAGTGCTGCCATGGATATCATGGAGAGCTTCATGATTGATATTTTTTATAAGATTACTTGTGAGGCTTCTTCTCTGCTGAAATATAACAAGATCTTGACACCTTCCTCCAGAGAAATTGAGACTGCTGTCAAGTTTGTTATGCCTGGAGAGCTGGCTAGGCATGCTACTTGTGAAGGAAGTAAGGTTGTTACCAAGTTTTCTACTACTCTGGGTTAGGTTTTGTTGGAATATTTTTACTGAATGAGAATATCTAACATGTTAAATACAAATCTAATTCTTTGTTGTGCAGATAAGTGAAAGAAGAAGTAATCACAGTCAGCAAATGGTAGAAAATACATTAAATTTCATGGCAAGGGTATAGCACCAAAAGATTGGTCTTAAGGATAGGGATATCTGATGATTTGTATCATCTTATATTTTTCATTTAAAGGTTAATCAATAACTGTTTGAACCTAGAAGTGATTGGAGGGCACCGATTTGAGAAACCCTTGGTTTAAGGGTTTGAAGAGACCAAATTTGGGGTTTTTTGGGGTTATAGGAGGTCTGAGTATAATGCCTTTGGTATTTAGAGTTTTTATGACATAATAAGACACTATCTATAGTTTTAAGTCTTGGTGTTAATTATTTCATATAGTTCCTTTGTTAAATAACTCACTTTTCATGCATTTTTGGAGCCATAGGGGTAAGCAGAAGTACATGCTCCAAAAGAACCATATATTTCCTTTGGATATGAAAATACACTAAGAAAAGGGTACTCAAAAAAATAATTTTTTTGATTAGTCCTTTGGAAAGTTTCAGAGATAAGTGGCATTTTCCTTTGTTGTAGGGCTACTAGCTGACAGGGCAATTAGGCCTCTAGATAGTTTGGGAAAGATTGGAGAGTTGGGTATTATGGGTATTGCCAAGAATCCTAAAAACTATTAAATAAATTTAGATATAAGCCTTAGATACCATCTATATCATTTTGGAACCTTGGAAAAGGTCTAGTAAAGTGTCTTTGCATGCAGGCCCTAGGCAAGCAAAGACAAGCCCTATTAGGAAGCCTGGATTGAGGTAGCATTTGGGAGAGATATAGGGGTTTGGGAAACTTGAATTAAGACTTGGAGAGGAGTTTACCATGTTCAGAGACTCAATCCTGAAAAGGAGAGCTCGTGAACAATCCATTGGAGGGTGTAAAGATCAAACCCTCACTATATAATTAACCCTTTCTAAATGATTCCTAATGCCTTGTATTTATCCCATGACCCATCCTAGACTCTTAAAACATAATTTAAGCTTGGAAAATATTGGTCCATTTACAAAAAAGATTTTCTATGGTGCAGGGGCACCAAAGAACACATGAGGGTCACCTGGAGGACCTAAGGAGGATAGAGTGAAGAACATGACCAAGGGTCATTTTATCTGATGTACCATGGTATGTAAAGCCATTTTATGTAATAAAAAAGGACTAAAATTATTTTGTATGGTTTTAAATTCTATTTGTTTTGACTGTCCTATACAAGCACAGTTTGGCAATTGATTAAAGATGTAAATTCATTGAGAAATTTATAGTCCACCCAATTTATAGTGCTATATAAATTTGACATGTTACAATATTTTGTATCTCCATTTAGTCCAATGAACCAATTGGATCTTCCCTACCCTTGATTGTCTGTAGTATTGCCTTGTGGTCTGACTCATGAACCTTCCAAATAGTTTTATTATGCGGTCTTCCCCCATATTTGATCAATTGGACATTTGATGCAACAACGAGGTTTGAATAATGAAGAATCTTTCTGTGTGTCTCCCAATCTTCGAACAACCACAACCTAGGGTTCTTCATAGCATACCATCTAAGCCATGTACCAGTTACAACCATTTCTCCTATAGGGTATTCTAATTATTCACCATTGATAACCGAGTGATCCAATTTCTTTTTTGCCTCAACACAATAACACAAATAATAATTTGTCCCTTCTTCATTGTCTTAAGGTGCAATAATAGCAAAAACATGGCCTGTAATGATATAAACATAATGAGGATATTAGTTTACTGAATATTTATGATAAAGTACTAAATTTGAGATTATTTGTATGTGGAAAATTTTACCTGGTTGTACTAGATTAGATAAGTGATCACAGTCCATGGATGATTCCATTTCTATCGATTGTAGTGATTCATGGGGATGATAGGAGGCAAGTGGACTCAAAATACGTGTATACCATTCATCAACCCATTCCTTTGACTCACACCCATCCCAATCTTCATCTACACATGATGGACAAAATCATGTGATATGTTGTGTGGTGATACTCCATGAACCTGCATTACAACTTCTAAAAGAGTGTAGCTCACTCGATCTTGTCAATGTACAACAATCCTCATTTGGTGTGATGTTAGTTTCATCCATCAATCAAAAAAATCTATGAACCATAGACTCGCCTTCATTACCTAGACCCATTGTAGCATTACACCACTGGATAATGCATCCTGCATTTGACAATGTTGCTTTCTCTTTGTACTTTAATTTTTCATGTGCTAAGGCTCTTTTAATACATGCACCTGCACCATCGTGCTCTCCCTTTCCATGACTGGCCTTTATGAAATTCCACATATATTAAATTATAGTAATCTTATGCATCCTGCACAACCAATAAAATATCTAAGAATTCTTGAATTGTGATGCATAATTATCTGACCATATGATATGTCTATTATATTTTATGCCCCTGTTTGCCAAATGACCATAAAATAGTTGAAAGAAACTATGTACAAACTATGTAGAATGTGAGTGATCATCACTGATATAAAAATGATACTCCCTCAATATCTTCATGTTCTCCTCTATACTATCTGGTGCATGCATGAATGCTATATGAACAAATATAGCAACCTGTTGAGAGCTGTAATACTTTGCTTGCACCTCATTATGTGGTTGTAGTGTGTAGTTCTCTACAAAGTCCACAACTAAAACAATGGTATCAAGTGGGAATGTGTCCTTGCACAACTTTAATTTCATATCCAACCATTGTGCTCCATGTGTATGCCTTGCATACTCATAAATAATTTTCTTACAAAAATGTCCATGAACTGATACACTAGAATTTTTTCAATTACTAAATCACATCTTTTAGACTTTTTTCCATCTTTTAGATTGTATGTCATGGTCTTATATTTTCCAAATTCCACTATTTCGTTACCGATTGCATGCATACTCTCCATATGTTGACAAATTGGCAAACATCACAAACCTTTGCAATCTATGCATGTACCATTCAAGCATGAGAGCTTGTAAAATTTTTTACCATCCACTCTTTCACATAAAATGGTAGATATTAATTTTCTTGAAGATCTAGGTGGGACATTTATGTTACAATCCTGCAAAACATTGTTCGAGTGCAAATCTACACATATATTCCTATAAACTTCAAAATGGTTAGAAAATTCAATATGTACCCTACAGCAACAAGTTGTGCATGTGTGATTTATCTTCACATAAAAAGGTTTACACATTTCAAAATATCTCTAACTAATTTTAATTTGAGGATACATATTCATAAATTTTGCAAAGAATTGTGTCTGAGTTGAATCCAAAAAATGTTTTGGATGTGGAACATGAATTTGACTACCAATCTTGCTTACAACATCTCTTTGATTAGGAGATACCCATATATTATTCTTCCAAAATTCTTCAATCAAGGATTTCAAAGCTTCAACAATTGCTTTATCTTTTCGTAGTAGTCTACTGGAAAATGCCCATAACTCATTTCTATTTGGATCTTCCACTCTTTGATGCCTTCCCAGGGCTCTCATTAGAGACTTTCTACTTATTTTCAATATTTTTCTTGTCTTTCTAATGAGTCAAGATTTCTTCATTTAAGTGCTTACTATCATTGATGTAAGTACATGTCGTGTGACATTACTATCTTTCATGCATGATGTAGAACCCACACTCTCATATGCAATCATTAGATTCTTTACAATAGATTTTTCACTTGACTCATCCATCATTCTTAGCCCAAGAATCTTCATGATGGGCCTAAATTTCAGATTTCTCATCATTTCAACAAATAGTTGAAATCTTCATGTCATGTTTAAATTCTCAAAAAATGATCTCCAAATATGATTAGCATTTCTTTGACAAGTATGCTTGGAAATCTTGTCAGGGATTGCTTGAAAAATGTTAGTATCAATATCAATCAAATATTTTGGCTTTCTATAAATAATTGTAGGAGCATCCAGAACATTATGTATGAATTACATACCATCTTGAGTGCCTTCAACATGAGACGATATTGTGCCTACACCTTGGGATGTAGATAATGGTGTACCTTCAACATGAGACGATGTTGTGGCTACACCTTGGGATGTAGATAATGGTGTGCCTTCAACATGATACAATTGTGTACCTCCACTTTGGGATGTAGACAATGGTGTGCCTTCAACATGATACAAGGGTGTGCCCACAACTTCGGAAGTAGACAATGGTATGCCTCCACCTTCAGAAGTAGACAATGGTGTGCCTTCAACATGATACATTGGCGTGCCTCCAACATTGGATGATGATGTCTCTTGAACTTGGGAACTCATAGATGATGTCCCCGCATCTTCATAATTCAATTGTCTCATTGCACGCAAGTTTATCATTCATTTTCATTTTGTTTCCAATTCCAATTCTCTCTTACTTTGTATTGATGTTTTAGGTTCCTCATCCAAAGAAAAATCTTCTTTTATGGTAGCTAAATTTTTTTTTTCACAAAGTTGTCTCATTCTTTCCCTTTTCTTTTCTTTTTCTCTTTCATGCTCTTCCAGTGTTAAATTCTTTGCTCGTTTCCTTGGCATGATGATGATTTCTACATATGAATTGATTACAATTTTAAAAATATAAAATAAATGTAAAACAATAAGTCAAATTATAATATAAACCTCTTAAAATATAACAAATTATAATATAAATTTATTACAATTATATCAAATTATGTATTGAACAAGTCTATATAATACCAATTATAAACCAAAACACTCTTTATTCACATTTGACATGTAAAAAACTAAAAAACTTACCTCAATCGATAAATTTCGGTGATAATGATTGACTTTCACAATTCGATGTTGATTTTTAAACAAAAAAGATGGTGCAAATTGATCGAATATGCTTCTTTGTCACTATCAACACCATGAAAAGTGAATACTTGTTGGATAACTTGTAGAACTCAGACAACAATAGAAAAAGAGGGTAATAAGGAAAAATATAGAGGGTACAAAGAGAGAGAGAGAGAGAGAGAGAGAGAGAAGGTAATAAGGGAAATATAGAGGGTAGGAAGGTGGGAGAGAGAAAATGTGTGTGTGTGTGTGAGAGAGAGAGAGGGGGGGTGAAAGAGGGTAATAAGGGAAAATATAGAGGGAACAAAGGTGGAGAGAGAGAGAGAGAGAGAGAGAGAGAGAGAGAGGGTAATAAGGGAAAATATAGAGGGTAGGAAGGTGGGAGAGAGAAAATGTGTGTGTGAGAGAGACACTAGTAAATTTTACCCTATTTTTTGATGAGGATTAGTCACATTTTCAACACCAATTGGTCAAACAAATGACTAAAACTGTGGTCAAACTTTTTTTGTTGATTATTCTACAGGGAAAATCATCATCAAAATTTTGACTCTACAATTGGTCGAATTATCGACTGAATCAATCACTTGGAACTTGAAGAATTAAGACAAACTTTGGTCGGCATTGTCGTCGAAATTGAGACCAACATTCCACCAAAATTCATCAAAATTGACGTCGAATGCATAGAATTCTCATCGATTCTACTAGTGTAAAGGTTGAAATTGAGACCAACCATTTGTCGAAATGTTCACCAAATTCTGTCAAAAGGGCCGTCGAATGCATAGCATTCTTGTGGAACATAGTGATATGGAAAGGTCAAAAAATTGACCAATACTAACTTTTGGTTAAAAAAAATTGTGACCAGAAATGTGATGGTTAAAAATCATTCTAACAAGCCCTGCCAATAGTTGTGTGAAACTCAACAATATTCAAAATTGATATGGTTTGAAGCTCTTGGTTTGATATCAATAGTTGTGTGCCAATTTTTGGTACTACAACAATATAGTATTTAGTTTGTGAGGAGGCTTTACTCAAGGATTGGGTACTTAACAGTATTAGGCAATGTCAAGGAATATGCAGAGAGATGGGTGACTATAATAGTACTAATCACACTCAAGGTAAACCTAGAAAATATCTTTTTTATTTTTGTTATAGTACACTACAATAATTGATACAAAGGTGAACTAACTATTGTGAGAATCTTCTGTAGATTTACCTCTGTGTGTAATTAGTTTAGTTATATTAGAGTTGTGATCTTGCTGGCCGGTGAATCATGGAGGGTATTTTGAGTAGTTTGACAAAAGCAAAGAGGATAGATTGTTCTATACATGACTAATGGAAATTTGGAGAAGCCAATATAAAATGATTGAGCTATGGGAATGCTAGTTGTAGAAAGAGTAGCATGCAAAATACAGATCGGTCAGAGTAGTTAAAAATACTCCATATGAAATATCGAAGGAATTCGGAAGACTCCATGGCTACAGTAACTTTTAAAAATTATTTGGAGATATTTGGAAAGAGGTCTCAAAATGAAAGAGGCTAGAATAACAAAACAAGAGAGTTGAAACAGAAGAAATCTGTACTGCATGTTGAATGAAAAGATTCACTATTTGAAAGATATACTGTAATGTTTACTAGTAGTGTTCAAGAAACCTTTGTCAAGATTTCAACCATTGAAAAGATGGAACAGTTGCCACATGAGAATAGTAAACAAGGTAGCCTTGTTGATGGGCATAGATCTATGAAGGATGCTTTAGTTGAATCATGTTCTATTAATAATTTTTATCTTAAGAATTTGGGAGTTGCTACAAGCATTTGAAGATTTCCAAGTTAGTAATGGAAGGTGAACATTTTGATTGCCCTTTGGATTACCATTCAAAGAATAAGAAAGATATTAGTAAAGAGTTTTTGCATCGGTTTGACACCATGTCATTAAAATGCAAGCATTCATAGTGAGAGCACACTAGTGAAAATTATACAATAAAATCCCAACATGCTCTCCAAAAAAGAGGCAAGTGCTAGTTGACAGTGTTTCAGAGTTCATATCAGCTAGGTACACTAGGCCCAAGGAAGTCATAGAAAAGGTCAAACATTAAATCTGCAGTTAATGGATCAGCAATTGCCACTGTAATGAGCTCTTGAGAAACTTGGTAGGATTCAACAACATGTAGGGAGACTACAGAGAGGCCTGCTAGAGAAATCAATTTTTTACTTTCAAGCATGGTTATTTGAACATTTTCTTCATATGTATCTTAAACATCTTGATAAAATTATGCAATCAAGGCAAGTAGGATTATTGGAAGTCATATTTCTAATTGTCCCGCAAATGCATGTTTATGGCTTTGGAAGCTTGTGGTAGAAGAAAAAGTAGTTGTAGTGCAGCAAAAGGAAAAGCTTGTTGGTGATGGGAAATATGCTTCTCCAATTAATGGGCACTTGCACAAGATAAAAACTTTAAACCAAGACTTCAACTCATCCACTTGATGGATTGTGCTTGAGCATTTTGGGAAAACATGTTGAATTCATTGATTCAGTGGAAGGAATCCCTGATGCAATGACAAACAAAACTTGTCAGGCTAAAGATGAGATAACACCAATAGGCATAGTACAAAGTGTTGTATGATTTTTCTTGGGAAGTGGCTGACATCTAGATTACTCAGTTGTGTTTGCTTTAAGGAAAGAAAATTCTAGGAGGGAGGACTTGTAATTTTTCTTTTTAATCTGATAACTGAATGGAATTTTCACCAACAAGTAGTTAGGGAATGAAGGTCCTATCTGTTAAGTTAGATTTAGGACAAATTATTTAGTATTCAGATTGAATATGGAAAACTATTTCCCAGTTAGCATTGTCTGTTTGTTTTAGTTAGATACCTAGTTAGTTTTAGTTAGTCACCACCGATGGTGGACCTAAGTACCATTGACTAAACCTAGTTGTAGTTCCCATCAGTGAATGAGATATTAATTGGGTGTTTCATTGTCAGAGATTATGGAGAGATATGTTTAGGCAGTTTTACTTAGATAACCTTAATAAAGGAATTCTATTAAAAGGTTTTTTAAAATAGATTTTATTTTGCCATTTTTCTAAGTGATGTTTATTCTCAATATTGATTTTCTTATTCTGCATATTCTAATTTGTTCATGTTATTTGTAATTAACTTTTTATGGTGTTTGTAATGTTCCCTTCTCAAGCATAAGCTATTGGTAACCCTTAGCCTCATTTCCTAAAGTTAAATATTTGCAAGTTAAATATTGAGAAGAATCTTAGAAAAGGTGAATATGAAATTGAAAAAGATAGAGACATAAATGGTAAAGGTGTTGAAAAAGCACCTAAAGAATGGAACAAAGAAAAGAGATAAAGATGAGAAAGGAGAATAGGAAAGGAGACAAGAAGAGATAAGAAGCTTAAGGAAAGCATTATAGGAAAGTACAGAAAGGCAAAGGAATTTGAAAGAGCTCATGGAGAAGGATAGGAGGAATACTAATAGGTTTGTAGAAAAATGTAGGCACTTAAGAGAAAGGTCATTGAAGGTAGTGAAATGTTGGCATTTGAGTGTCAAGAAGAAGGTGCAATGGTTTGTGCAAAGGCTAGTAGAAAGACGAAAGCTGGTGGATGAGAAAGACAAGGAATCAAGAAATGAAAATGTTCTTGATCTGTTGATTTAGAGATGTAAGATGCTACTGAAGATAGCAAAGAAGAAAGTCTTGAAGGGCTTGAGAGTGATGAGTCAGTTGTGGTAGGCACTATGTTGTTTCCTTTGGAGGAAGATAAGGGTAGTATGAAAGTTACTCCTATGACATCACATAGTGAGGGTAATGGTGTGGCCATGGAGGTTGATGATTGTGAGGTATGCCAAGAGGAGTGACATGAGAGTAAGGATTAGTTGGTGAGGGTTGATTTGGTCTCAAGGGAAGAGACTAAGGATGAGTTAGCTGTGATGATGGGCCATGAAATGGCTCAAGAGATTGTTTACTTTCCAAGCATGGAGGCATGGTATGTTGATGGTGTCAAGGAAGAGGAGTGTCTTTGGAAAGTAGATTTATTGAAGTTTTAGATGTATGCAAAAGTAGATGTTCAAAATAGGAAGAGGAAGTTGTTGATGGCCAACAAAGAGAAGCAGGTGTTCATGTTGCAAAGAGAAGTCAAGCCAAAAGTCAAGATCAAGGAGTGGGGGTTTGAACATGATGGAAAGAATCACACTACCACAATTTAACCATCACACAATGACATTATAAATTAACAAGGAACATATATTAGACCACGACATGCATACAAGGATACAGACAAATGATTTTGAGATACTGACCTATGCAATCCAATCTCCCAAGGAATAGACAACACCGCTTATCGTCGTCTATGCCAAAATAGGATTTGTCTTCAAGGCCTCTTCATACATAGTCTAGTTATGCACAGGAGCATATTTGACAATCTCATAGAGGGTCCATCCCTGAAAACAAAATCACCATTTCCATTTGAATATTGAATATATACAAATATAATGATGAAAGAAAAGAAGACAATTATACATTCTCTAATTTTGAGGTATAGAATAGGAAATATAAGCTGAAAAGCCAATCAAAAACATAAGAGACAAATAACACTTCAAGAAAGTACAAAAAGAAAAGCAAGATAAGTTCTTATCAGGCCACTGAAAAGCTTTCAGTATTTTAGATAAGACATCACAAGTATTTATTTGTATTCTGAAGCCTTGTCATAGAAATTTGTTTTTATTAATCCTCGGAATTAGTTATTGAATCTTCTTCTTTCTTTCTAAATTCATGGATGATTCTATTTTTCTATAGTAAATAGCATACATAATAGATAAACATGAAATCAGCAAAAAATATCTACCTCTAAATACAACTCCAAATGAATGAATAAAAGAAGAAAATGATAATGTTGATTGGGTATCCAGTAAATTAAATAGTTTAATCATACAAATAGATGTGGATAGTGCACATCATAGTGATGAGGAAACAATGATTGTAGGGTAGTCACATACAAAGAGACCATCTTAAGAGGGAACATAGATCAGACCATGACATGCATACAAGGATAATAAATAATTATAGTATGTTCAACTAGAGATAAGAGATAAACCAAGGCACCTACATGAAATAGTCATATATCAAGTGCAATAACATGATCAAGAGATGGTTTAATCATTAAGAGTCACAACTACCAAGAAATAGAGCAGCATGATTACATATGGAAAAAAGAGGTGTTACAGGTTTGCATCACACATGCTTAAGGCAAAAGTTTCTAATACAACTGAAGAGAGTAATTAATATGGAAAATTAATCAAATGTAAGCAACATATGGAATTAATTTTTATAGTTTGATCAAAGGCCACTTTTGCAGGCACCACCCACCAATCCTGGAAAGGAAATAGAGCCTATATACCCATATTTGTTTGTCATACCTTTTTTTCAAGGAACTCAAAAATTATTCAAATTAAACAAGTATGAACTGTAAGAGACTAAGAAAGAAGGCAAAGGTGTTACCTCACTAGGATGATAGTAATAATGAGACAAAGAACCATGATGACTAAATCCAAGGAGACCAGATCTAAACATCCAGGTTCGATCAAATTCAAAAATTGGTTTGCCTTCATAGCACTATCAAGTCAACAGCATGAGCATTATTTTGTGTCTAGAGTGTCATCAATGTTTTTAAATGTAGAATGAAATGGTTGTAAGTATGCATTTCTTCCACATGTAAATGATTTTAAGATACAAACCTATGCAATCCAATCTCCCAAGGAATATATAGCACCACTTATCACCATCTTTTCCAAAATGGGATTTGTCATAAAGCAATGTTAGAATAGTTACTAAAATGGTCATAAATTATGTTCTTATAGTAAAAGAATACTTTGACATAAGAAAAAAACTACACAATATTAAAACATGACATTGTGCTTTAAAAACTAAAAAGGTACCTATAACGAAGAACTTCATTTCAACTTGCTAATTGGTTGTCACTATTAACTCTAAGCTTGTCTTTAAAGTTTGAGCTTCACTTGGGTTCAAGAATAGTTTAATATTCTCTACTAAACAAGGCCAACCACATGAAGGTGGAAGCTCATTTGGCCCTCCCCCCCCACCCCCTAACATCACTCTAAATTCCCCATTAACATTTAATAACATTCATCCATTCATTCATTCATCCATTTTTAAATATAACATTCAATCATTATAATCACATGATAACATTCATTAACACATAAAATTCATTAACACACAACATTCATGAATAATTCATTAACACACAACATTCATGAATAATTCATTAACACATAAAATTTATTAACACACAACATTCATGAAGAATTCATTAACACATCATTCGTCAACATTACTAGTACAAAATTACATCAATTAAGACAACGTTCTTTCATTAGAAAAAAATGTTAATTATAATCATTTATTTTTGGGTTTCTTGCTATTTTTTTTAATCATGTAATTTCTAAGAGGAAGATCAATGTCCTCATCATTCCCCTCCTCTATTGATTCTAATTCCAACACATCTCCTCCTCATCTATTCAGGAACATGAGGCCGTTGTGCCAAAGGGGGGTCTGCCGTAATAACAATTAATTCATGAGTTAAATTCACACTATTTTATATTAGTGAATTACAGGTATTTATTTTAGTAAAAGAACTATAAATCAAAAAATTAATTTAAAAGAACAAAACATATATTTTCTTTACCTAAATGTGCCACATGATCTACATGGTGATAGGTCTGAACATCCTCTGGCACTCATTCAACATGACACGATTCGGTATCCTCTAAAATATACACAAAAAGGTTACACCAAGTTCAATTTAAGATGTTAAATTGTATTAATAATTACATAATTAGTTTTAAATAGCAAATGAGCACCTCCATCGACAGTACAATTCACATCAGGGGCTTCATCATGCGGCATATGATCTGTGTCATGATTAAGAGGCTACATTGCAATGTCATACACATTATTATCAAATAGATTGTTGCTCAAGTATTCAATTTCTAATATATTTTTTGGCATATTTACCTATGCACATGATGTAGGAGACTCTTTGGTTGGGCCAGTGGAAGCTTGCCATAGGTGTTCAGCCACGACTTGATAGCCTTCCTTGAAGGCAATTTTTTTGTGTTCTATCGTGGCCTCTAAATTAAATTCAGAGCCCTACATTTTTTTATTAAACAAAATTATTTTCATTTTATAAATAATTTTTCTCTATAATTCATTTACTACTACTTACAATTCATGCTTTAATTTTCAAATATCCACCAGAGCCAAGTCTGTGCTACCCAATCTTTTGTAGCCTGGCCTTTGTTGCCTTTGATGTGTCCTGCAACCTATGAAAAGTTTGAAATATATTAGATGATATAGATATAAAGATCACTAATTAGTGCATTATTACATTGTACTAGTAGTTAATACTATTGCATGCCTTCTTCTCTCATTTGCTGGTGTAATTCCCCTTTGAGCATCCCCTTTCTCCTTTGCATCCAAAATGAACTCATTCCAATCCCTCACTGGAATGAAGGGATGACGCTCATACTTTGGGTTCTAGACAAGACTCTTTCTATATGAGTCCCTCACAGTCTTAATATGTTTGCAAGCTCTTTCTAAAATTTACTTCTTGTCAAAAATATTATTACCAAACTCATGCTCTAAATCTTTAATGAGATGATCTTTTAATTTTTTGTCTTGCAAGTTCCACATTTTAATAAAAAACACAAAATTGTTAGATATAGCTAGTAAAAGAAAAGATTTGAATGAAAGGAAAAATACTATACCAATTAATGATATGAAAAAAAAATAGTGAGATAAAGTTAGTTCACTTATGATGTTCCACCTTGTATGTATGGTGGGCCCGAATATATGCAGTATGAGGTCATAAAGCATCTTATAAAATGAATCATTTCCTGCAAAAAATGTCATGGGATAATCAATCCAAAACTTGTTATGAATAGGTAAATGCATATTACAATATAAAAAATAATTTAAAGTACCTGGAAGCTTTGGACATTTTAAAGGCATTGATTCATTATCGTCAATCAACAATGACATCTGCATAATTACCATGCTAGAAACACGGGTAGCTCTAGGAAATGATGGTGAATTATCACCAATATGTGTACTCTAATTTTTATCTAGCGTACCATATGGTGCCATCAGTGTATCTCCTACTCCAAAAAAATAATCCACTATGTGATGCACCCAAGATTAAAGTACAAATTATCAAATCATAATTAACACAAAACCAAATATAGCAAAACAAGAATTTTCCAGCTGGCATAGACCATGAAGGCGTCGATGTTTGCATGCCCCTTGTTGCCAACATTGCACTCAAAAATATTGAATGGACATCCGTCGACCTCCTAGGAGGAGTCTCCTGCACTTGATGACCTGAACAATACATTGTTAGCAAAGACATTCTGAAATAATAAAAGTAAGATTTAACTTAAGAAGTTTTTGAATGTTTCAAAGAAAAAATTCCTTGTAACTTGTCAACTAAAGGATTATTTACCTAAGATAGCCAGAGCTCTACTAGTACTAGCCTCATCACGTTGTCCTTGACCAGGTTCTAGATAAGTTGCCAAAAATTCCTGTAACAAGAACACATATTACATATTTTACTTCACAACATAAAAGAGTATAAAATATAAACCTTTATTGAAATTTTTTTATAACTAAAGATTTATTACTGCTTACTTCATAATGATGTGCTTGTGCTTTCAATTCAGATAGCCTCTTCATCATCTCCTCGGTTGGAATATTTGCTTCATCCAAAATTCTCATTATTTCTAAATTGATTTTTTTTAGTTTTTTCTCAACATAATTGTCATATTAGGCGATTTTGCAATATCATCATCAGAAGGGGTAGCTATTTCCTCTGTTACTATAGGTTCTTTTCCCCTATCTTGAACATCAAATTATGACAGGAATATCAGTAAAACTATCATAAAAACTCCAAAACCGTAAATAAAATAATGTAATAATATAACATTTATCAACTATCTAATTTGTACAATTTCAATAAGGTTTACCCTTACTGAAGAATGGGTAGGAGGAGCATCCTCATGGCCTCTATCATGTGCAGGATCCATATCGTCATGTGACAAAGATTAAATATAAAAACTTCAATGAACTAAAAGCAATAGACTTAGCAAAAAAAACTTATTAATAAAATGGTATATAGTACTTACCACCCTCATGATAGTAACTTTGTTTGTATCTATGCGATTTAAATGGTAATCTATTAACAGTTCTTCCCCTGCACTTATTGATTTTATCGCACATACAAAAACTTGATTCCCCTCATGCACCTCAAATATACAATTGGGTTGCTTATTAGTTGAGGAAGGTCGCATACTATTTATAAAACCCATAATATTACCTGTTTCTTTTGGTCTCCCATCAATGTACATTGCAAATCTTTTACTTTGATCATTTTCTTTCCATTGTATATAATTAGCTAATAGTGCATACCTATGCATTTTATTTTTTTATATTGAACAATCCGCATCCAATCATTGTAATTGTAACATGGAATGACATACTTGAACAATTCAACAACATTGTTGTAACATACCTTTATCCCATCCATGGAAAATAGGCCCAAACCATGTAATGAGGATGGAGCTATGCAATATATCCTCTCATTAACACAAAAATCAGTGTTAATTGGAGGTAGCTCATTGGGTACCCATTCTTTCTCAATATGTGTGTACCAAAAGGGCACCTTGATGTCACCTTTGGTCTCATCATCATAAGAACATGACCCCCCTTTAGCAAGGAAAAATTGCATCCATTTATCAATTTTTTTCTAATCTTTTGACCTCTAGTTGATCTCCCTATTTCAGTCATCCTACATGTAGAACTGTCATCTACCATTCCCTCATTTCCATCATTCGATGTAGATAGATCTGACAAGTACCTATTTGGTGGGTCCTGCAATCCATCAAATGAGATATTATCACTTCCCCACTTCAAATAGAATTATGATAATATTTGACTAATATATATAAAATAATCAAATCATGACCCATACGTACAATCCTTCTTTGTCTATACATGGGAGATATAAAATGTACTAAGTTGAAAGTGATTATATAATTATATTTCTATATGGTTCTTCTTTTTCTATATATACATTATATGATTATATAATATGTCTATTTATAACATACGTGCTCAGTGATAAACAAGAAGAATATAAGAAAATTATGTCTATTTATTGACTTATACCTACTGATCCATGTCACTGTGCATGATCCATGACAAAGGGGTTAAATTTCCTACATATGTTAATCATTTATCTTAAGTTAGCTAAAAATTACATGATACGTATGCTACAAATAACTTAGAAGACAACATGAACAAATTTATCTTATATATGGAATGCAAGATCGTTAACAGAAGGGGTGAAGATGTCTGTAGTCAATTGCCTATTTACAAAAAGGGTGATAATCAAACACAATATATACATGTATTAGAAACAATTAATTGGGCATCGTAAGCAAAAAATTTGTAATTATAAATCACATATGTTGTAATCATTAGAATTGAACACAATAAATATGTAATCATTACAATTAAAATCAATAAATCATGTCAATTATTTCATTTATCATTTCAATCATGTCATTGATCATCATCATCATCATCATCATCATCATCATCATCATCATCATCATCATCATCCTCATCATCGTCACCATCATCATCACCATCATCATCACCATCATCACCATCACCATCGCCATCGTCATCATCATCATCATCATCACCATCACCATCACCATCACCATCACCATCACCATCACCATCACCATCACCATCATCATCATCATCATCATCATCATCACCACCATCAAAATCATCATCATCACCATCATCTTGATCTTCATCAGCTTCTTCTTCATCATCTTCAATATCTTCTTCTTCCATAACATTATACTTTATCGGCCTTCCTCTTGCATCATGTCTAACAACAAATGACCAACCCTATTTATGTGGAACCTCTAAGTAAAACACTTGCTCACATTGGCATGGAAGAACATAGGGCTCATCTCCATCTGGCTCAAACAACCTTGTATTAACCATTGTAAATCCATTATCATGTTGAATAACAGTTCTATCTGGATCATTCTAATTCAGTCGTAGCCTGTACCATTTGACGATGAATAGAACTACTTTGAAGGAGTTAAAGTCGCACTCAATTATATCATCCAAGATGACATAGTATCGATTTTGAGATTGTTGAGGATGTATGTCATTTCTAGATAATATATTAGTGACCTAAAAAACTACAGTTATCACAGAATCACAAGTTTTCTTTGTGTCATCCAACTTTTTATGTGAAATTTGTGGCCATGATAGTACATAGCTTTGTGGTGCTTGACCTGTAATTTTTCAAGCGTGTGTAAATTATTTGCATCGTGAGTTGATATGAAACATATGAGTCATGATCATTAATAAATTTGTACATACCTCTCTACCTCTTAAACCATTTGCTAGATCAATTACCATTGGCGTAAGATTTGAATCTCCATTATGATGAGCTTCTCTAACCAATGAGGCAACACCTTCCCATGTTAATGAGAAACTATTTTGTTGACATCGTTCAATTCATACTATCATCCAATCAAGATTGTTCTCAATATACAAATGTATTGCATCCCACTCTCGACCAACTCTATAAAAAAAAATACACCAATTATAAATAACTTATATTCATGATTTATAAGAATTAATTAACTACAATAACATCTTAGATTTACCTCTCACTTTCCTCAATCTACCTTTGCCCATCAAGTACTCCCCTTCGAATTTGTTAATGGATTTCGGATCCCAAATATGATCTTCAAGAATCTTTGTTGCAAACTTATGAAGATATTCACTAATGTACACCATGGTCTGGTATACCATATATTCCTCCAATAGAGAACCCTCAGGATGTGCTCTCTATCGAACCAAACCTTTAAAAAATTTCATGTGCCTCTCAACCATCCACATTGACCTAGTTGATACAGATCCACACAATTCAATCTCCTCAACTTGATGTATGAGGTAGTGTTTTTGTGCATTGAAAAAAGTTGAAGGGTATGTGCACGATCATGGTATGCCAAACTAGGCCCTTAAGTGGCAATGAAAATTCAGAAAATCAGGTTTAGGCAAGTTGACATAAAATTTTGAATAAGTTATAAATATTGTATCAAAAATATGTAAGAAGAGAATCTGTAGAAAATTTAATTTAGTTTCTAATATACTAGGCCTTTTTTGAAAAATAATTATTCTATATCTTGAAAATTTTTAATTTCAAAGTAGTAGTACGAAAATTTTAGGAAAAAAAAAGTAGGTGTTTGTCTGACTACCTTAAACACAATCAAATGATAATTTTTTTTTACAATATTCTAGATATAAGTAGTAGAATCATGTTTGGATGTGACACATATTTTTTTATAATTTTTTTCAAGTAAATAATTAATTATGATTTTTCTCCTACAAATTTTCCAGAATACAAAAACTCTTGTGTCTGACCACGTTAACTTAGTCTAAACTTTATCAAATTGAATTTTTAGTTTTATTTTCTTGTAGTAGAAAAAGCATAGAATGTGACACATATTTTGGATTTCAAAAATGTTATACAATTTTAAAGTTATAGCTATTTTTCAATAAGTCTATTAATCAGGACTAGAAAGATAACAAGTAGGTGTATGTCTGACCACATTAAACAAAATCAAATGATAATTATTTTTTATAAGATTTTAGATAAAAGTAGTAGACTCATGTCCAGATTTGATGTATATCTTTTTGTATTTTTATTAAATTAAATAATTAATTATGATTTTTCTGCTACAAATTTTCCAAAATATAAAAACTCTCGTGTCTGACCACCTTAACTTAGTCTAAAATTCATCAAATTGAAAGAACTATTTATTATTATTGTATTAGGTAAAGCATAGAATGTGATGTATATTTTAGATTTCAAAAATATTATATTATTTAAAAGTTATAGTTATTTTTCAAAGAGTCTATCAATCAGGACTTCTTTTTCACATCGCCACTTTTTGGCATACCATGATCCTGCACATACCTTGAAGGTAGACACTTTTGCATTTCACACATAAGAAGATGAATTTTTCTCTTTCAATATTTTATATTTTCTTTATTGGTTTCTTAGATGACAACCACCGCATGTATTTTCCAAGATCATATATAACTTGTTTGACACTGTTGGCGAAGTGGTGTGGGAGAGATAAAGGTAGAACCTACTGCAATATTTGTAAAATGATCTTGTCAATATTTTATAAAAGAATGCAATGAAAACTACATGAATTATACAAATATATAGTGAATACAAAATAACATGAATTACCTTAATAAATGTATGCCAATCGTGTGTTTTCATCCATGGCCCAAATTCACTTTTCTTTGATATGAGATTGTTTACGTTCGTAGCAAATCCTGTGGGAAATCATTTTTCTAATGACTTCTTTTATAGCATTGCTCTGCTACTCCAACAATAACCAACTAAGGGCACTTGTATTAATCTGGTCTCCATTTTTATTTGATCAAATGACATTTTTCATTGCATGGTTGGATTCTTCAATGTCACTACAAATTTTGACAATTTTGTCTTTGTCACACCTTCCATCCAATATTTTTCATAATGTCTCTGTTACATTTTTTCCAATATGCATAGGATCAAACAAATGCACGATTGGGAGTTGCTCATAATATGGCAACTTACTAAATTGCATAGCATAACTTTTTAGTCCTTTTGGAAGTTGGTCATTGATGCCTTGATGACCTTCACAAGCATCAATTACATCATCAGTAAACAAAACACAATATCAAAATATAAATTTCAAACAAAACCATCAGATGGAATGACATTACCTCGACAATTTATTTTATTGTATAGTGACTTCCATAGGCAAGGTTTCATTCTCCGTGGCTTTGATGTAGTTTCTTCTTTCCCATTGAAAAGATGTTTTTTGGTAATTCAGTACTTATGATTTCTGTGGAGAAAGTGTCTATTCTCATCAAACACCTGCTTTCTAACTTTTTGAATGATGAGATTTCATCTTTGGACCGTAAACTAGACATGCAAATTTTCCCTTTGTCTGAAGACCTACAAGATTATGTATAATTGGAATAAATATGTTAACTTTGACATACCAAAAAAGAGGTGTTAAGAAGAGAACATACCACAAAAATGTGTTAGCCCAGGGGCATCATGTATTGTCCATACAAACATTGCATGGAATTGAAATTGTCTTTATCCTATTGAACTAGAGATATCATACATAGTGACCCCATTCCATAACACCATCAACTCGTTGATAAGGGGCTCAATATATACATTGATATCTTTAACTTAGTACTTACCTAGTTGAATGAAAAAAAATATTACATAATTATTATGACTATTTTGATGAATTATTTATAATAAATTAATTTAGATGATTATTAAATCAAAAAATACCTGGAACAATCAGTGCCAACATTATGTGCTCCCTCTTTATGGACAACCAAGGAGGAATTTTATTGTTGATAACAAAAATAGGCCACACCGAGTAAGTAGATTTGATCTCTCCAAATAGATTGACACCATCCGCTGCCAATGAAAGCTTGAGATTATGAGGTTCTTCTTTAAAGTGTGGCCATTTTTCCTCTATTTCTTTAAATGTCAAACCATCCGTAGACATTTTCATAATGTCATCTTGACTTCTATTGCATGCATGGTAATCCATAAATTGTGCCAAGCTATTGCACCTGAATAATTGTTGCAGACGTGGAATAATGGGAATAAACCAAAGAACCTTGCAAGGCACCTTTTTTGTTATTCGATCTGATTGATATCTACTAATATGAAAAATAGGGCATTCTGTTGCAAATTCATGATGTTTATGATATATAATATGATCATTCAGACATGCATGTATTGTTTCATACTCCATTCCAATATCTTTCATAATGGCAGATAATTCTCGGTACGAGCGAGGTAGAATGTTTGATGGTGGTAAAAAACACTCACCTATCAACCTATGACCAAAAATATAATTTTTTAATTTAAAGAATATTAGTTGCTACACGATTCACCCAATGTTAATTGTAAGGGAATTACAACTAAAATATTAAAAAAAGATGGCATACCTTAACATACGTGTCATTGCTACATTGGATAAACAATTAATAACCTTCAAGTTCACCAACAACAATACAATGGCAAGAAGAGTTGTTTGGGAGCCTTCATATAGGGACTCATGTGCCTTCTCAAGTATAGCTACATCAAGGTCTACGTCATTATCATCATCATCATCATCATCATCATCATCATCGTGGTCTTCTTCCATGGGATCATTACCTTCCACTTCTATATTCACACCTCCATGTTCCCTCATTTGGAAATCCACATTATCTGGATTGTCATGGTCCATAACATGAAACCTAGGGAGGTTGACCTATATGAAAATGATGACCTTATATTAACCATGACCATGATGCCATCATCAAATCATGTCTTATGTATTTTATAAATTATTAAAATGCATACCAAATGGTGAAATTTGTTTCCCCCTTCAATGTGACCATGTTGCCTACAATGTTCCTCAGCTTTTTTGATTAGACATCTTCAAGTCTTTAAGCCCTTACAAATTTTGCAAAGACAATAACATTTTCCATCACCTTTTCTTTTTAAGTTAGACCATAGTCTAGCAATTGTCTCCCTATTTTTTTGTGCATTGATATCGTCAGACATGGTCTTTCTTGAATGGAATGACTTGTTGGTGGAAGAAGGATGATTTGTTTGCAACCTGCAAATACAAATCGTTACTGAACAACCATTTTATCAACTATAATTTTCTCAATGCAAAGGGACATTTATCATACCAAATCAAAGTTTAGAAATGGGCAGTTCTGATGCTTTGCCATTACAATAATTGAGCATTCATCATTTGGTATTGTGTATTCCATTTAAGTATGTCAACAATGTTCAAAATGTTGTCACCAAGTACAGACATAGGAAATAAAAAAGGGACAAAAGATAAGAAATAAGAAAAATCATTAGGATTATAGAAAATCTGCATGTTCACAATACTACATGTGCATATAAGATTCGATCAGAGAAGGTATATGCACAGGTGAAAAACATGCAAATTTATCAACCAAGCATTACTAGGAGCTCGACCCCAGAATAAATGGACTTGTGATGATATTTCATAATATTACATGTGTTGCAGGGTAAGCTCCTAGTAGTGCTTATACAAATATGCATGTTCATTACCTGTGCATATGAAATAGCTCTAATGTTTACTTGAAAGAGTGGCTTAATATAAAAAAAATGGTTACAAAGATGAGAATATGTCATTAGAATAATGGGAAAGAGAAAAAATATAAAAATGCCACTATAATCCTTTGAAAGATCAGCATAAAAATACCACTATAATCATTTCATTTCACAAAGGCAAAGAGAAATTTCAGTTAATACCACTAACTTGATAGTGTATGTCTACTATGTCCTTGATCACAACCTCTTCCTTGCTTGATAGTGTATGTCTACTATATATACCTAATACATGGCAATTAAAATTAAGGGCTCTCTAATAATAACTTAGATAAACTACCACATCCAATTCAAAAATATTCAAATAAGAAGAGATAACCTTACACTTAGATTTCACATGGATTTCACCAAGTACAGACATAGGAAATAAAAAAGGGACAAAAGATAAGAAATAAGAAAAATCATTACGAATATATAAAATATGCATGTTCACAATACTACATGTGCATATAAGAGTCCATCAGAGAAGGTATATGCACAAGTGAAAAACATGTAGATTTATTGACCAAGCATTACTAGGAGTTCGACCCCGCAACAAATGGACTTGTGATGATATTTCACAATAGTACATGTGTTGCAGGGTAAGTTCCCAGTAGTGCTTATACAAATATGCATGTTCATTACTTGTGCATATGAAATAGCTCTAATGGTTACTTGAAAGAGTGGCTTAATATAAACAAAATGGTTACAAAGATGATAATATGTTGTTAGAATAATGGAAAAGAGAAAAAATATAAAAATACCACTATAATCCTTTGAAAGATCAGCATAAAAATACCACTATAATCATTTCATTTCACAAAGGCAAAGAGAAATTTTAGTTAATACCACTAACTTGATAGTGTATGTCTACTATGTCCTTGATCACAGCCTCTTCCTTGCTTGATAGTGTATGTCTACTATGTCTACCTAATACATGGCATTTAAAATTAAGGGCTCTTTAATAATAACTTAGATAAACTACCACATCCAATTAAAAAATATTCAAATAAGAAGAGATAACCTTACACTTAGATTTCACATCGATTTCACCAAGTAGAGACATAGGAAATAAAAAAGGGACAAAAGACAAGAAATAAGAAAAATCATTACGACTATAGAAAATCTGCATGTTCATAATACTACATGTCCATATAAGAGTTGATCAGAGAAGGTATATGCATAGGTGAAAAACATGAAGATTTATTGACCAAGCATTACTAGGAGGTTGACCCTGCAAAAAATGGACTTGTGATGATATTTCACAATAGTACATGTGTTGCAGGGTAAGCTCCCAGTAGTGCTTATACAAATATGCATGTTCATTACCTGTGCATATGAAATAGCTCTAATGGTTACTTGAAAGAGTGGCTTAATATAAAAAAAATGGTTACAAAGATGAGAATATGTCATTAGAATAATGGAAAAGAGAAAAAATATAAAAATACCTCTATAATCCTTTAAAAGATCAACATAAAAATACCACTATAATCATTTCATTTCACAAAGGAAAAGAGAAATTTTAGTTAATACCACTGACTTGATAGTGTATCTCTACTATTTCCTTGATCACAACCTCTTCCTTTCTTAAATAACCAATCCCCTACATTTGTGTGCTGGTCTTATTCTAAGCCAGATACCCTGGGCCATGAAATTTCCAACATAAGCACCATTTTCAAATGCCAAACTGATAGGAATATACGCTAAAGCCTTGAGTGCCAACATACCATTAGAAAAATCACCAATAAGAGAAATGCTTCCTAGCTAGAAACTTCCAAGCCCCCCTTGCAGGTGTAAGGCAACAGGTGGCACAACCTTACTAGCAAGCACTCTGCCCTTTCCTTGCTATATGACCTACAAATTAGATTTGTACAGTTGGAAAACAAACTCAGAAATCAATCACAAAACCCTCAAAACTATAATCAAAAGGGATGGCCTCGTATTGGTAAAATGTATGGCCAACATGAGCATTTCCAATGTCATCTAAAACAACATCATCAAAATCTTTAAGTAAAATCTTAGACTCTAATTTGAAGCACAACTATGGATTCTAAATTTGTATGTTTACCTTCCAAATTTGTATGTTTTATAGTCAAAATATCTATATAATCATTCCACATAACTTTTTTGTGAGCAATGAAACCCAAAAGACTCCCTAATTCATCCTTGTATCTAGATAATGGTAAATGCATGATCAATAGTTTATGGCATATCATAGCATATCATAAAATAATGTATGTAAAGTATGAGGCTAGCCAAAAGAATAAAATATGTTGGGGGTAATTAGGACAAATTATCTAATTAGTTATATAAAGGTTCTTTGTTCATTTATTCTTTGAACATAGGAGTGTAATTTAGATTGAGTTTTATTCAACAGTTGAATTATTTGAACTATTTGTTATTTCAATGGATTGTGTAAATGGAAATAAGACTAAAATTCATGACATACCTATGGTTCAAGTCTTAACCTATTTTGAGAGGTGTCATATTGTCTTTCAAAGAGCAGATTAAAAGTTGGTAGTAGCATCAAGAGGTGCATGTTTTGTACAAAGTTTTAGACCATGGAATGAAGAGCATGAGGCTATCATCACATCAATCCTTATGAGTTGTGAGATAAAAAAATATTGAAGGCATTAGAGCTTACAAGGAAGAAATTTCTAGTGTAATGAAATGACAATGGCTATAAAATGAAAATTGACAATGGCTATATGGAGGAATTGACAATGGCTATAAAATGAAAAATGAAGAATGAAATATGTAGGCTTTTAAATCTATATGGACAATTTTCTATTGGGTTGCATCTATCATATAACTAACCTCAATGCTTAAGTTTAAGTAATCGGCAATAAATTTGAAATCCAATGTTAAGGCCAGCATGGAGACTTTTATTTTGTCCCAAAGGGATACATACTATAAATTTGGACCAAATTAATGCAACTTGATAAGGAAAACAATAGAGACTTGCAATTATTGTACTTTCACATCATTTTCTTTACTAGCTTCCTATAGCTCATTTATTTCTGCTAGGATATCTGATATATCTTGTTTGATTTTCATCAATTTCTATTCCCTATCTTGTAATGCATATTTTTTCATTTGATGATTCTATTTCTCTAGCTCTAGTTTTGTTTTGGCCACTTGTATTTCTCTCTCTAACTAAACTTCTTTATCTTGCATTTTTTTTTAAATTGGCACTTACAGAACTATATTAGAAACAATCTCCTTGTCTATTTTATCAAAATCTTATATTGTTCCCTATAGTTTCTTCTCTAATATCTCCTTTTATTTTACATCCTCTTTTAAAACTATGTTTGGATGTCCAATATCCATTGAATGAGCTTATTCTTTTCAAGCCCTACCTTTTTCTCTAAAATCTTTATACTCCTTAAGGCATCTTCAAGACACTTTTGGGTCTGTGGAAGTTGTTCTTTTGATTGTAGTTATTTATCAAGGCCTTCTTTCTCTTCATTCAAATATGATAAAGAGTTCTTAAATCTGGTTTGAATTTGTGCAATATTTTCTCTTTCTAATTATAGCACTATGGAAGAGTTGTCATCCATTTCCTTTGTAAGACGAGCACATTCTAACTCATAGGACTTGGATTGAGACCTAAATCTATCCATTATGGCTCTAGCATCCTATAAATCTTTTTCTTTCTTTTCCATCTTAATAGAGGGTTTAAAATAATCATGAGTCACTTCCTTTTGATACTCTCCCATCAGTTCCACCCTGTCATGAGGTTTAGCCAACTTAAGTTCAATACCAACTGCATAGGTATCATCATTTTCAGGAAGCATATATCCCTGAAGCTTGTTTCTTCTATTCAGAATTTAGGAAACCATGATGAACTATTTTCTTTTCTCATCAAAGAGAGAACTTGACATTGAAGTAGGTAATTTATCATCCTTTATGTTTTTCATCTTTTGATCCTTAGCAAGCCTAGCTTGCTTGGTGGCACTGAATTAATTTTGAATCATAGATGGGGATGTGATTTATTTCTAACAAATGGGGCACAAAGAGATAAATATAAAGTCATATACATGACTATTGAGTCTACTTGTGACTCTACTTCATAGCAAGAAGCCTCAAAGATGTGTGTGTGGGTGAGCCCACTGCTTATTCAAGTAAATGGAACACTCCAAGTAATATCTACTCTTCAAACAAGTGAACCTACTATTTTACAACAAGTGAACCTACTATTTTACAACAAGTGAAGATGATTGTTGCAATGAGGTATCTTCAACCCTACAACAAATTTTACTCAACAAGATCTTGAATCTCCAAATGAGTGTCTATGCAACCTATACCACTCAACATCCCATATTTCAAATTCCCCTGCAATCCACCAAATATGGAGTATGAATCTTCATTGTTCCTAACTCATTCTAGATCAAATGAGTAAACATGTTGTTTTGTTTAGGTTTTACTATCTGGGCCATGTTATTTACTATTTTGAGCATTTCTTTGGATGCAAATGGATTGAATAATCAATAAAACCTATGTAGGAATGATGTATGATGAATAAGCTTTGTTTTGAACTAAGATTGAGTATTTATCATGAGATATACAAAGAAAACTAATAGATTTTCTAAAAAATATTGGCAAACCCTCATTCACAGAGTGTGTCACAAAGATTTGGCAATATCTTTAATTTCAAAAAGAGATTTCCACAATCCATTATAATGCAAATTCTATTTCTAGATTCGATTGTGTGAGTTTTTAGCATTGATGTTTCGCATCATTAGGAAGAGAAGAGAGAGTGTGAGGATGGATACTTATTTTACTATCCATCCTCACACTCTCTCTTCTCTTCCTAATGATGGATCATGGAGTGTAATCCGAAACGTCGATGCTAAAAACTCACACAATCGAATCCAAAAATAGAATTTGCATCTTTAATTTCATCCAATGGAAAATTGAGATTCTTGATTCAAATTAAGGAAGGTTCACAAGGATTCAAAATGAACTTGGTTTGGTGATGAATGGTTTGGTATATTGTTAGTAAAATGATTCCCTAAATGGATGTGTATGCATACTTATCTTAAATAGTTATAGTCAAAATAGTCTCGGTACAGGGGGCATAATTTTCAATTTCACCATTAGATCTTTATGCAATTTAGATAAGTTGTTGGAATTTAAGTTTTCCACATTATCACTAGAATGATCTTCCAATTGTTGACAGGTGTGAAAGTTACAGACATTTGAGTGAAGGTCTAGAAAACTGTCTCTAGAATGATAGTCACATTTATGTGAAATGCTCTTGTTTGCTAATTCAACTGAGATTGAAAGTCCACAAATGATGATTTAGTTCTAGATATTAAGAACTCCACATGTGATATTACCTTATAAGTTATGATCATGGAATGTTGATAAGAGTTCATGCTTTGTTTCTATAGTAATAATTACTGGCTATATGAACAAATTAGCTGACTATGGATAGTTACAACTATCATTGTTGTTTGATCCCTCAAATTGGATGTATTGTGAGGAGAATGATTTTGATTCATTGAACTGATAAGAGAGCATGAAGTACTGGACTATGTCTGTGATCAAGTCTAAATCTGTGGATTGGATTATGGATAGGACAATTTAATGATTGCTAAAGTGTTTGCTTGAGACTAATGGTTTTGTGTAGGTGATACAATGAGGATAGTAAAACAAGAAGTTGAAGGATGTTAAGTTAATTGACAAAATGAAGATGCTTATAAGGTAATGGACAATGATTTGGTGAATGATTAGATGTTATGTCTAAATAGGCTTTGAGGTTGACAATTTGTGTTAAGAATGAGATTGTAATTGTGACCTTCAACATGGTGAAATGATCTTGTGTTGAATTTTCCTAAATAAAGGATTTGGTTTGAATCTTTGAGGGTTGATAATACTTAATTAGGATGGGTTAGATGGTAATAGTTATGGTGATTTGCTAAAGGAGATTGATTAATTGAGTGTGCCTTTAATAAGTTGCAGATATTGAGTTGAAGACTTGGAACTCCATGGTTGATTTGGGGTTCTTGGTTGGATTCCCATGATGCTCTGCACTAACAACTCAAATGCACAAGGAGATAACCAATTTCAAACATCTCCCAAACCAAATCCTCCAGAACTAACATTTGCATAGCAGAAGAGCCATATCTATGAAAGATAAGTATAAGACATAATTCAACATATATCTCTTAACACAAGAGAGTGTGAACATCACCTAAGTCTTCATGTGTCCATGAGCACTTGAAACTAAGCAATCTATTCCAAAATCCAAATGCAACATAGCACCATTGACTAGTCTCTATTATGGATAATTAGTTGGCTAGTCATATAACAATGGCTAGTGTGACCAAACAAGTATGATTGTGAGTGAATAGACAAATGAACTAGTAGCAGTCTAACTACTAATGAAATGATTGTTACAATGAAACTTAATTGAATATATCATTAACTTAATTTAACTAATTTCTATTAAGTGAATAAAATTGACATCTAAATTAATTAATAATTAACTAAACACATTACCACTATGTAGAAATGTAATAAATGAAATTTCTAATTAATTTACTCTAACCAGATGATTACTTCAGCTCAAGTGGCCCTTTCTCAAGGATTCATAACCTAGAACCAATTCATAACTTTAACTCGGTTGAAGATAACCATCAACTTGTATTAAAAGTCTTAGAAATTACAATAGTTGTAGTCTATATTAATGGTTGTAATCTAGGAAAAGATCTGAGAACATTTAAACTACTACTCTTAAGCCTATCCTCAATTTTATAGGAATATCTTAGAAGCAGCGATCATAAATGCCATTAAAACTTTACCACATGAATTTCATTCTTCACCAAGATATGACTTTTTCTAAAAACTAAACTACTTAATAGAGCTACAAACATGGAGTTTGAGTAGAACTAAAACATTCCATCATGGATCATGGATTTTTATAAGAACAAGATTATCACCTAACGGATGACCATTGTCAATTCATAAAGTCTACATCTTTGTGTTGGTAGAAGTAGCAACACAAATTTGTTTCAGTGAGAGAAACCTCATTGATCATCATATTTGACTCTTATTTCATCATTTTAGCAAAGATAACCACATACAACTATATTTTGTAACTCATTTGGAGTTGCAAGTTAGTTGAAAATAGAGCAAGTATAGAAACATGCCAATTTAATCACAAAACATCGTATAACTTGAATTAACCACATCATTGCACAAATTTATGGATTATACCACATACCATTGTATTATATAATTATCATTATAAGTTTATCATCATCTGTTTAAGTATAAAAAAGTCTTAATAAAGCATGTTAAGTCAAGATAAAACTAACCCAAAACACTTCAAAAGGCATATATTTTTAGGCTCATCATACCCCCCAACTTAAACACCTACTTTTCCTAAAGCAGCTAATACTTACTATTATAGTATAACACATCTAGCCTAAAGTCTATAGAATGTGTGACTCCAATGCCCTCTATCATATATAATCCCTTGCAAACTTTGATTTGGTAGCACCTCTCTTGTTTTTTATTAAAATGTACCAACTTCCCCTGCAACCAATGTGGAACTAAATGAAGAAGAAGTCATAGATGAAATTTTAGTGGTATCCAACTACTTTGAATGTCCAATGCTACTTTAGTGTACATTTCCGCTCTAGATTCTAGTGTTATACAATTGTAAATGGAATGGGGTTCTTTCTTCTCCAGTGCCTAGGTTAAGTCTGTTAGTATATTTCAAGCATAAGAATCTCCGGCATCCTTCAATCATTCTTTTCACTGCAACTACAATTCTCACTCTCGATTCTTATTGGAAATCAATTTGATTCATCCCAAATTAGAATTCCATTGACTCAATTTAGAATGCCAAACATTAATTGGATCTGGCCTCTCCCTTGCAGCTGGAATGGGCTTAATAACCAGTCCTGTGTACTTAGAACAATCTAACAATGCCTGAAATGGTTTTCTTGAAAAACCATCTTCATTTTAATACATACAAATGTTCAAACATTAGACTCCTTCAAAATTTGATACTCGGGGTCTCTATCAGACAAATCCTCCATCGCGAATTGCAAACAATATCAATTTTGAATACACCGGGTTCCTTTAGAAAGGCTCTTTCTTTCACAGTCATGAAACCTGATTTATCTTACTATTTCATTCTTTCAATAGAACTGAAACATAAACACATAAAACTTTGTCAAAAATGAATACTCAAGCTAAGATTCATCGAACATGAACTTGGATATTTAAAAACTAAATAAATAACATTTTGAATTCAACCTAAATCCATAATTTACTACATGAATGGAGCCAAGGGAGATATCTCAAGAGGGGCCGACTAGGAAGGTTAAGGAAAGAAATAAAACCCTCACTGAATGAAATGGTTTCAACTCTTAACCCTGTTACAGCTTCTACCTCCTTCACGCACGCTACAATAATCGACTAATAATCATGAAATGAAGTTTCAAACCTTTTGTTTTTACTTTTATGCCTGTGTTGGTCAAAATTTTTACCAACACGGTGTTAGTCAAAATTTTGACCAACACGGGCATGTATTAAAAAAAAACAAAAGTTTTCCTTCTATAATCCAACCAACCTAAACATTTTTATTTCATGGTCAAATTTTTTAGTCAAAAAATAAGGTCAAATGTACTAGTGAGAGAGAGAGGGGGTGAAAGAGGGTAATAAGGGAAAATATAGAGGGTACGAAGGTGGAGAGAGAGAGAGAGAGAGAGAGTGCAACAGTGGAAGGTTTGATTGTTGATAACTTAGGTTCTTAAGCCTCAACTTGCTAGGTCTCAAATGACTAAGCCAAGGAAGGGTTAAAAACACAAAAAACTCCTTCCTATGTATCAACTCTACAAATTTCCTTTATTACTGATCACACAAAGGATCAACAAAGAATAATCTCCAAAGTCCTATCCTTATTTTTGCAAACTAGAGATACTTAGGACTTCAACCAATCAAATGGGTTCTTCACAACTTATCAGGAAAGGAACCAAGAAGTTATGATAGATTTTGGAAGTTCAAGACACCCCTAACAATCTCCCAAAATACCAATTACCAATCTACTTCGATACTCCAAAGTTCTTCCTAAGTACACAGACCTAATCAGGCCTAATTAGGCTTGTTTTACAAAGAAAGTCTTAAGAAATGGGTGCATAGATAGGAACCAGACTTCTAGACACTTAGTAGGATGTTAAACAACTCCAAATCCACCCCCAACTTGGTCCCTTCCTTCAATCACAATGCTGCACACTCAATTACCTATAATTTGGGACCAATTACATCCAAGTATTTAGCCTAGGGCTTGCTAGCAGAATTAGTGAACCTTGTCCTCCAACTTCCTCCTCTTGGAATCTTTAAATGCATTCAAAAACCTTTCATTTTTGTTGGGTTTCATGTAAATTTGGTGGTACAATCGCGATCTATACCCCCATTTACACAAAACCTTGTTGAAATTAGGGTTTCTGGACTAGTTTCAGAGATTAGGCTACAACTTGAGATTGTGGTCACCAAATTATGTCAAAAAATTTTCATTGGAAGCTTAACTTTATAGAATTCCTCCTCAAGTCATCAATCTCCTATCTCTTGACCGTACAGATCATACACTGTGCAAACAAGAGGGAATTTAGTAGAAAAAACCAGAGAACTTTTATTGATTCTTAGAAACAAGCCATACAATCCAACATGTTCTATTGGGAAGGTTGTCAGACACATATATTAACTTTATCCACTGATCAACTACCCTTGGATTTAGTTAGAACCAACAATTTAAGCCTAACTAGCATTTTTAACAACTTTTGAAAAAGTTGCATAGCGACTTTTGTTGCTCTTTGCAAAACTTGCTCAAACCTATAAACGAAGACCTATAAGGCATCCTAAGGCTTTGGTTAACATTTCCATAGGCCTAACCTATTATTTGAAACATAAGAACCTATAAATTACCTATATCATGTCCTTTAGGATCTAAGAACTCAAGGTTTATAGAACACCAATGAGTCCTTAGCCTTTACAAATGGACTTCAAAGAACATAAAGATAATAAGAAACATCTCAACCATGTTCTCAACAATGCTTTGATTAAGATCCAAGGTGTAGTGCCACTGTTTTTCATTGTTTTCCATAAGAGCTCAATGGAAGGTTTAATAAATGTGAGAAATTTGACTAGTGCCCTGCACCATACTTCCCACCTCAAAAGAACTCAAGTCCCTTGAGTTGGAATATCTTCAAGCTTGTATCCTTCCTTCTCTATTTCAGATTGATTCATCCAAGTGGCATCTTATGATGTAGAATCTTTCCACTTGACTAGATAGGTGTAGTAGGTACCCCTCCTAGTTTGTTTAGATACCTTCTTTTCCAAGATGCATTCTATCTTTGGAGTGATGTCTTTTGGGAGTTGTGTTACATCTGTCCTGTCAGAATGACTTGTACCTACAACATGGATATCACTAGAAGGTTTATAAGCATAAATATCAGAGACATTAAATATTGGTGAAAGTCCTATGTCAGGTGGAACATCTATTTTATAGGCATTATTGCCACATTTCTTTAAGATTTTGAAAGGACCAGATTTCTTCATCATGAGTTTAGTGTATTGGCCCTTTGGTAGTCCTTCTTTCTTCAAATGGATCATTACTATGTCTCCCACTTTGAACTGCAAATCTCTTCTTTTTCTATCTGCCTGGTCTTTGTATTTTGTTATGGCATGCTTCAACCTGTCTTTGACCTGTTCTTGTATGTCTCTCATAAATTGGGAAAAATCCTCTACTTGTGCACTCCTCATGTCTAGATCTTTTACATCCCTTAGTTCTAGGACTCCTCTTGGGTGACTTCCATATACTATTTGGAAAGGGTTCATGCCAGTACTACTATTTAGTGAGTCATTATATGAGTACTCTACCTGGGATAATATTGTGTCCCATGAACCTCCATGTTGTTGAGTAAGGCACCTCAGAAGACTGCCTAGAGATCTGTTGATAACCTTTGTTTGCCCATCTGATTGTGGGTGATATGCAGATGAGAATGAGAGATTGGTTCCTAATTTCTTCCATAATGTTCTCCAAAAATGCCCTAGGAATTTAGGGTCCCTGTCTGAAACTATTGATGTAGGTAGGCTATGTAACCTAACAATTTCCTTGAAAAATAACCCTGCTATGTGAGATGCATCATGTGTTGTTCTACAAGGGATGGAGTGAGCCATCTTGGAGAACTGGTCAACCACTACAAAGATACTATCATGTCCTATCTTGGTTTTTGGAAGGCCTAGTACAAAATCCATGCTGATGGAGTCCCAAGGTTTGCAAGGTATAGGTAGAGGGTTATAGAGTCCTGCATTTGAAGTATATCCCTTGGCCTTTTGGCATATTAAACAACTATCAACAAATCTCCTGACATCTTACTGCATCTTAGGCTAGTGGTAAAATCTTCTTACATGTTCAAGGGTTTTATCTATTCCAAAGTGCCCTGACAGGCTTTCATAGTACTTCTCCTTGATAATGTTTTCTTTGCAAGACCCTCTTGGTACACAAAGTTTCCCTCCTTTGAATAGAAGTCCTTGGATTAGATAGTCTACAAATTCAATATGGTACTTATTGTGTACTCTAAATAGTGCACTTCTCTAAGTCATTATATCCAAGGGAATCCATGAGAGGGAAATCTTGAGAAAGTGACCTAGAGCTCTCTAGGCATGGAGTGCAAGGGTATTTTAAGTTTGCTCTCAGCTAGAGCTATTAAGCCTATAACCTTGCTAGTAAACCATGTAATGGGAGATTCAATGAAGACAAGGGAAAGAATGCCAATACCCAAAAGAAATCTAAATGAGAATGCAATGCAATACTATGCTAGAATGAAGATGCAAGATAAGCTATAAAAATGAAAGATAGAAGTATTATAAATCCTTGCTAATTAAACTATGTGAGCTAATCTATAGCATAAAGGAAACTAAATTAAGAATGCAATGATAATGAAACTAAACTATGATGCAAGAATAAAAATGAAATGATCATGCAATGTTTCAATATGAGAGATCTAAGAATACCATAGCTCCAAAATGCCAAGATTGAGAAGCTCCAAGATTTCAAGATACTAAGATGCCAAGACTCTAAGAGAATGAATCATGTAAAAGATGGATTATGCAAGAGATGAATTATGCCAAAGATGGATCATGCAAAAGATGGATGAATAAGAATGAGGAGAGAGTCTCCTTTCAAAGGATTTTAGAAATGAACGGACAGTCAAGATTAAGAGGCAAAAAAGAATTATCAAAGGTCGAGATTAAATCTTGGTTCAACCATGTGCTCAAGATTCTCAAGAGGCAAAATCAATGGACATGATTAAGAGGCAAAAAAGATGTGGAAGAGATTAAGAGGCAAAAAGAGATTCCACTCACCTTGAAAAGTGTGCATTAATGTGAAGACAAAAAGTCTTTTTCTTTTTCTTTTTCTTTTTCTTTTATTATTTATTTATTATTTTTAGAAAAGTGGTTTCCATTAAAAGATTTTTTATTTAATCAAAAGAGATTTGTTCTTTTAATTAAATGTGGCTTAGGATAAAGTGATTTTATTATTTAATTGAAAGATTTTTTATTTATTTAATTAAAAAAGATTTTTAATTAATTAAAAGGGAGCATGTTCTCTTAATTAAATAAGATTTTTATTTTTTTATTTTTTTCTCTTTTTAATTAAATAAGGCTCAAACCTTAGGAAATATTGAATTGATTATGATTTGATCAAGGAAATTGATATAATTGAAAATGTTGATATTGATTTAGGGACTTGATAAATTGATAAATGGGGGCCCAAAGTCTAGGTGACCATTTTAGGGTGCATACATTTTCCCCTCTTTGACTAATGTGTGATCGATCTAGGAACACATGCAATCAAAGAATGAAGTTGAAATGTGAGATCGATTTGGGATCACAAAGCAACTCAGATCAACCAAGAAAGAAAGAGATAGCCAAGAAGGAAAGCAATAGCATTCTGACTCCAAAGAATGAAGTGCAGAAAAATAGCAAATCCTGCATGGTCAGCGTGGTAGCAATAGTACTGAACACTTAGGAAAGAGATAGCCAATAAGATATGATGTGTCTGCCCCATCAGGATCGAAAGCGAAATCTAGTAGAGGGAATGCAGAAGCAAGAGCAACATGATCAAATCACTAGAAATCATAATCAAAGAAAGAGAATAGAATAACCATCAAGCAGTGAAGATATGCCCCACACATGGGACCTGGGGCACGAACATATCAGTCCCTCAACCCGAAAACACCACAGAGGGGGATTTGAAAGTGAATAAAAAACTAGAAGTTTGAAAGAGATGGGGATGAAGAAGTGAAGAATGCCCCAGTGAAGATCAAAGGATTAGGCCTCAAATGGTCAGCCAACTACGTAGAAGAAAGAGAAATTATCAAGGTGAACTCAAATTTTGGTTTCAATCCTGAAATGAATAGAAGATGATGTGATATGAAAGACAAGAAGTGAAAGACATGATCAGGAAGAAGCGAAAGGTGAGTGTAGTTTGACTAACAAGTCCATAAAAAATGAAAGGAGAGCTCTCTCCATATGCAAGATGCAAGACTAATCTAACATGAACCTAAGAATGCAAGCAACTATGAAAAGTGGTTTACTTGCAAGGTCACAATGCCAATAGACATCTAATTATCATCATTGA
Source organism: Chamaecyparis obtusa (assembly GCA_027943335.1). Taxonomy (NCBI): domain Eukaryota; kingdom Viridiplantae; phylum Streptophyta; class Pinopsida; order Cupressales; family Cupressaceae; genus Chamaecyparis; species Chamaecyparis obtusa. The sequence goes on along the minus strand of BSBK01004392.1, from coordinate 176,958 downwards.
GCATTATTCGTAGTGTCGTAAGATCATACAATACTCACTAGCATAACTATGAGTATATGAATATGATCTATATCAGATAGAAATGTGGGAATCCCACCTAGGCACCAAAGACATGTAAGTCAAGATGACTAGTGCAGTGAGATTACCTAAGTTTGATAAAGAAAGATTATGCTAGCATCAAGACACGTGAAAAGTTAGGATAGCTATAAGCATGCACTTGCAAAAAAAAGTCAAGGATAATACCTTGTCAATCCACAGTGTCAAGTAAGACCAACATAAATGCTCATGACAGTTAGGATCAACAAAATATAGCCACAAGCAGATAAAGAAATAAAACATGTTCTCATACCCTCAGTCTTCTAGCTATGCATCATCGAAAACTTCTCAAGGAGAAAACACTCATCAGAGAAATCTTCATAGACAACACACAAAGATAAATAAAGTCAAAAAATCTTAGCAAGTGTGTGTGTGTAGGTCATAGAGTCAAACTTTGAGTATCGCATCTACAAATGAGAAATATCATATCATACTAGACTGTAGGGTAGGACATCTAATAAGTGTTGAGAAACACTTGACGCAAGGGTAGTGTTGAAAAACACCATTTGAACCAAGTTTCCCAAGAAACCCTGTTGCACAAAGAGACCCAAGATAAGCTCAAAACAATAGATGCCCCCTAGACTAAGACAAGAATCAATTCCAGGCTAGGAGAGGCAAAGCGAGAAGTGGAGCGAAGGAGCGCCATGCAAGATTGATAGACATAGATGTAGAGGGTCTCAAGCAGCACCTGTTTCTAGGTTTTCACCACTTGATAGATTTATTGCAATTTTTTCAGGACTTTTTATATAAAAAATTTGTATTTTTGCTACCAAGGCACCGTTTCCAAGTTTTCACCAAGGCACTTTTTCAATTTTTATTTTTTTTGAAATTTTTATGCTTTTTAGGATTTTTTTCAGTATCATATATGAATTTTTTTGGTATTTTTTTAGGATCATAAAGTATGTACAAAGAATGCCCCAAACAGAAACAGGCATCAAGAATTTGCTTCCTCTGATGTAGAGAACTGATAGGCCCCAAGCCCAAATGCTATAGTTGTGATGATAGGAGGTTTCAACTAGTTCGACCAATAATAACCAGCCCTAAGCAATGTCTGAGCTAGTGAAGGATCGTTAGAATGTGTCCCACATATGCCATAGTGGGTTTCAGCTAGCACTTTTTCTAACTCCTCTATTAATAAAGATACTAGAAACAATGGCAAGGACAAAAATAAGCCTTGAAATAGAAACAAGTCTGTTGTTAATGATAGGGTGCATACACTTATCTCCCATTGCTTGGCATACTTGGTATACCTCCTTGAAGTCTTCATCCTTTGCATACATGTCCTTCATGACTGAGACACCCACACTTTCTAATTCAATATTTTGGATCATTAGGTTCCTCCTGCTAAGGGCATCTGCTACCTTGTTTACTATCCCCTTCTTATGTTTGATTGAGAAGGTGTAGGATTGCATAAATTTCATCCATTTGATGTGTCTCTGATTGATTTTTTCCTGTCTATTCAAAAAACTCAATGCTTGGTTGTCAGTAAATACTATAAATTCCTTGGGTAACAAATAATGCCTCCATCTTTTAAGAGATTGAACCACTACATATAGTTCAAGGTCATAGACTGAATACTTTTGTTTTGCATCATTTAGTTTTTCACTGAAAAAGGCCACATGCCTACCTTCTTGACTTAATACTCCACCTATAGCTTTAATGCTAGCATCACATTCCACAGTGAATATCTTAGTGAAATCAGGGAACCTTAGGATAGGTTCTTGTGCTATCTTTTGTTTGAGGATTTCAAATGCCTCTACTGCTTCACTTGTCCAAAAAAATTGACATTTTCTCCCTCCTTTGATGGTCTCTATCATAGGTGCACACACTCCACTAAAATTCTTAATAAACTTCCTATAGAAGTTGCAAAGTCCATGGAAACTCTTGACCTCTGATGGGCTAGTAGGAGGTGGCCAATTGATGATGGCTTCTATCTTTGATGGGTCCATTTTGAGATAGTCCCTAGAAATTACAAAGCCCAAGAATATAAGTTCCTCCTTCATGAAAGTGCACTTTTCAAGGTCGATCAACTCTTCTTCATATAGCTTCTTCAAGACTTGATCTAGGTGTCTTAGGTGTTCCTCTTCATCTTTGCTAAAGATTAGGATGTCATCAAGGTAGACAACCACAAATTTTTTAAGGAAGGGCTTGAGGACCTCATTCATGAGCCCCATAAAAGTACTTGGGGCATTTGATATCCCAAATGGCATTATAAGCCATTCATAGAGCCCTTTTGTGGTCTTAAAGGTGGTTTTCCATTCATCCCCCTCTCTTACTCTGATTTGGTGGTAGCCACTTTTTAGATCCACCTTTGACTATTAGTTTGAACCACATAGACAATCCAAAAGGTCTTCCATCCTGGGCATAGGGAACCTATATCTCACTGTGATTTTGTTAATTTCCCTAGATTCAGTGCAAAGTCTCTAAGTTCCCTCCTTCTTAGGAGCTAGGACTGGTGGTATGACACAAGGGATGACACTCTTCCTTATGAGGATTTTGGACAATAGATCTTTGATTTGCCTTCCAATCTCTGCATTTTGTTCAGGTGTTAGTTTGTAGGCAGCCTTGTTTGGCAATGTGGCTCCAGGGATAAGGTCTATGCAATGGCTGACTTCCCTTTTAGGTGGTAAAGAGGCTGGTGTACTCTCTACAATTATGCCATGGTACTTCCCTAAGAGACTCTTGACTTCTTTAGGGCCAACATCTTCCCACCATTGTCCTTTCTTGGGTTTTCCTATGGGTTTCATCAACACTTCCTTTTTAGGTCTTGCCACTATAGCAAAGCAGGGTGTGTTCTTCTCTTTTATGGTTTGCATGACCTCTTTCTCCCCTACTAAAGTAATGCTACTCATCACATGGTCATGTTTCCCATTATCAGGTAAGGGCTTCATTGTATAGTTTATGCCTCCTTTGGTTATGGTATAGATATTAGTTTCCCCATCATGCCTAGATTTGACATCATATTGCCATGGTCTCCCCAATAGCAAATGACAGACATCCATATTAGTTACATCACATAAAATTTTATCCACATATTCACCTAGTGTAAACTCTACCCACACTTGTTCATTTACAAGGGTTTTGTTCTCTTTGGTTAGCCATGAGGCTTTGTATGGGAAGGGGTGTGGTATTTTCTATAGTTTCAACTTGTCAACAAGTTCTTTAGATGCTATATTATCAGTAGATCTAGAATCAACTATAATCTTACATACTGTTGTCACTAAGGATTGCACCTGAATATGGCTAAGTATAGAAACTAGAAATCCCGTGAAACATGGGACTATTCTCAGGATGTGGGATGCTTTGCTGAGAATAGACCTCCAGATTAAGGACCGGCTTCCCCCTTGGATCACTGAACTATTCTAAAACTTGAGAGGAAAGGGATAGAAAATGCTTGAAAGTAAACAACTGCAACTTGAAATGAAAGGTGATCCACCAAAATTTTAAAAGAAACTGCAATTGATGATATGTTAACTTTATCAACACTTCAAATATGAACCACAACTCAATCCTACTTTCCTAACCCTCAATGAGATAAGGTACCTGGAATTCAGAAAGGAAGAACAACTTCACAATTCTGATACTTCTAATTGTACACAAATCACATCACTGAGCTAAGATAATTTCCTGAATGAACACTTGAATTAAAAATGCAGATTAAGGACATGAAAGTATCACAATAATCTTAGCATAAGATTTCAACAACAAAACTAGAAAATGTAGGAGAACAAAAGGATTAATTCTTATTCTTGGAAAGAAATTGGTACAATTGTGTCTCTCAGAGCTACATCACTCATATCAGAGAGAAAAAGTGAAGAGCTAATCTCAATCACCAACAGTGACAGGTATAAAAACAAAGACCTGGAATCTATCATCAAAATCCACTACCTCCTAACAATAGAAAAGTCAAAATAGGACCCTATGAGGCATCATCATGGTCTGAGAGTCAGACTCCCAGATTCCTAGGGGGTGAGGAAAGTGGGACCTAAAAATAGACAATCAAAGATGACCATCACACCCATTAAGTCATGTTTTTATAGCTGATATCTGACAAGGGCTCATAAAAATGCCACTTGTCTGACATCTTACAATGGTAAAACAATGAATTTTACATTAAAAATAATAACTCCCCCCACACTATCAAATATGACTAGATTCTGAATGTATATTTAAGACACACTCAAATCAAAATGAGGAGAATGTCTAAAAATATTTGAATTTTGACCAAATCCAGATCATATTTATCATAAAAATAGGACTATAATAGCCTCAATCCCAATATAAAAAGAAATGGGAGGAAATAATTAATAGCCTATTTTGAATTAAAAAATAAGCCCCTTCTAAAATAAATAAACCCCTAGAAACCCTAGGTCATAGCTCAAATGATATTAGCCACACATTAGCTTTGAAAATAAAACATTAAAATAAAGCTAATGTATGTTCTCAACCCTAGAAAGAAGGGGAGAAAAAAAAAGATGGATCGATAGAATCATTGTTTACAGCTCTCGGCACTGGCAATGTGAAGTTTGATCTTTGATAGATGGAAAGTTTCCATTTACATCCTTGGCAACTGAACTAAACCTTGAGTTTGAATGAGGAAACAACACACTCACGACTGATAGGAAGATAGAGGTAGGCATTATGATTGGTTTCATTTTCTTTCTCTACATCTTCGAAGGCACTGTATAATCATGGCATGATGATTTTTTATGGCATTGTCACATGTTGAAATTCTATTTATGTATATGCCTCTTGGCTCTAAATATTGTGAATTTTCATCTTGGCACTATTATATTGAATTTCTATTCATGAATTGTACATAGCCCGAAAACTAGGGCATCCACTGTTGTTGCCATTTGATTTTGCTAATTAGGGCATCATGATTTATCGAGCTTCATTATCTTCATTGTATTTGTAGTATATGTATGGTCTCTATTTTTTCAAATTTTAATTAGTGATGTATCTTGTAATACGGCCCGAGAGCTAGGGCATTGGCTTAATGCTCGTGAAAACATGCTAAAGCATCACTGTATATGTTCACTATTTTTATCTTCACTTCAACTTTTCAATTTTAATATTGGCATGCCTCCTTGTGAATGCATACTTGAAAAAATGAGTATAGCATTCATGACATTTAGTATAGATAGGGGCATCACATAATACTATATTGCATGCCGAGGGAACGTCCCTTTATTTCATTTTTCCTTCACTGTTTAAGAATAATGGCAATATCTTCGTGAATGCATATTCAAGAAATTAATATGCATTCACGGCACTTGCTAACCATATAGCCTGAAAGCTATAAGGCTAGGGAACTGTGAAGATGCATTATTGTATTATTTTCTTTGATCTTTGAAACTTGGGGGTTCGGGTACGGTACCACTGTGCCCATGTTTGCATCCATATTGCCATGGCATAGTATCGGCATTGAATCTTATGCATGAACCACACTCACTATTATAGGCATAGTGGTACCGTGCCCAAGCATCTATGTGTTACTGTTGTATCAATTGCATCATTCAAGAACCCAAGGCATTGAGCATGAGATGGCTCAAGATGCACTTGAGCTCGGGTTACCATGCTTTGTTCTGTTATTGTATGTTGAACCCAAGAGTACATACCATGCCTTGTTCTTCTTATTTAGATGGGAAAACTGTTATATTACTAATGTCTTTGTTTCATGTTGTGATCTACATTAGATGATATGTATCTTACCATTATTGAGGCTTGGCTATGCCTAGGCCATGTTCATTGCCACCATGTTATGTACTTGCTATTACTCGAGCATGAAACTTAGAGCTTGAGAACCACCTTTTGCATTGGTTTCATTACTGTTTGCTCCCATCTCAGTGTTTGGAATTTTAGGGTTTCAAAACACTGTGGCTTAATGTTGTTCCTCCATATGTGTTGAATGCTCAAAGACTCAAGCCTACCATGTATTGATATTGCATCTTGCCATGCCATATACTGTGATTCCTTTCATTTACTATACATATGTCTATGCCAATGTTATATTGTCAGTTCCATAACATATGTTATATTGTATTTCACATTCTAAATTGATGCCCCTCTGTACTTTATTGTATATCAATGTTGAGATGCCACATGCCTGGTGTTCATACAGATGCCACTGATATTCTTTTATATGATGTTGGATCATCTAAATGTTCCCCATTTGTGCTCACTCTATGTGTTCTTGGCCCTTGAAGGGGTAACAGATAGAGTACCATAAGGTCCTCCATCGTTATCCGTATCAAGGGCCCAGATCATTCATGGAAACATTAAGAGATCAGCTCCCCTGTATCTGCACATGAAACAAACATGTTAGTGAAAACCATGGTGCCTTGATGATTTTGAGCCTAATGCACAACTTTAGGCACAGTCTTTGTTAGAGGTGCATGGCTGAGTGTATGTATGCATTTATTATATTGTGATATTAGCCATTGCTTAGATCCATTGGATCTAACCCAAAAATCCCCTCTTCTCTTCTTGCAGGTTCTGGATCTCAGGAGCTCGTTGGACAGGACTGGATCCTGACATCAATACCAAGCAATGTCTGGTACCCCCATATCAATTATTTCTTTATGTATATCTACACTCATCCATTCAATTCTGATAATAGCTATGCTCACGGCCTGTGTGAGCTTAGATAGATTATTTTCTTTTAGTTCTTTTCTTTTTGAACAATATAAATGCCACAAATAGATGTATGTGTAGATGTAGATGCAATTCATTTCTTTTCTCTTTTCATGTACTTTGCAATGAAATGAACGCAAATATTAAACAAGACCACTAATAACACAAACTAGGGTACAGTACTTCATCTAGTAATTAGGCTTCCAAAATGTGCAAAAATATGACAACAAATACCTTGCCTTTGATTTTGTAGGTGGTCCAGAAAAGGGCCTTTCTTTGTGGTGGTTCTACAGGGTTGGGTACCTTCAAAAGGGTCCTTTGCATCATTAGGAACTCTCCTTGTTCAGGGTTTGCAAGTCTAGAAGATGTGGAGTGGTAGGAGGAAGTGCTCTGCCCATCCTCTTCTTCTTGAAGCAATTGAAATCTCATGTCCCCTTCTTGCCTTGGGTTGTCTCCCATTTTTTGAGGACATCTAAAGGACTGGTGTCCTATCTGATTGCAGGTGAAGCACTTACCAGTGAACACACTGCTTCCTCTCCCTCCTGATCTACCATTTCCACCTCCTCTAGTATTGGACCTCCTTCCTCTGAAAGCACCCCTATTACTTGATTCACTTTCAAAGCTTTGGCTCTTGAAGAAAGTACCCCCACCTTGGAACCTTCCTCTTCGTCTAAAGTTGTTCCCCCTTCCTCTATTGTAATTAGACTCTCCCTTCCTTCTTTTTTTTTCTTCAATCTTCAAAGCCAAATTGAAGCATTGATGGACTGAACCTAAGGTGACCAAGGTTAGTTCATCTTGGATACTGTATTTTAGGTCGTTCACATACCTTGCCAACTTCTACTTGTTGGTCTCATACACCTTGGCTCTAAGAGTTAGATTATGGAACCCTTGGGTGTATGTACTAACATCCATATCCTTTTGCTTAAGGTTATATAACTTCTGATGTGTTAGGACTTCATAGTCCTTAGGAAAAAATTGTTTTCTAACCTCTACCCTCATCCTCTTCCAAGTATTGATCTACTCCTTGCCTTCATCCACTCTTTCACTTTATAAGAATTTCCACCAACTGAGAGTAGGGCCATTTAGTTTTTCCTTGGCTATTTTGACCCTCTGACTTGCAGGGATCTGATCACATGCAAAATGGTTATCTAATGTCTCTAACCAATCCATACATTCATTAGGGTTTAACTTACCTTGAAAAATTGGTAGGTCTCCACCTCTTGTTCCTACTCTTTCCAATGCTTGTAAAAGGGGCCTTTGATCAGCAGGGATCTCTTCTTCATACACTTCCCTCTCAGGTTCTTCTTCTTCTTCTGATTCATCATTGTCTCCCCTTTGCATCTTGCCTTTGAGTTTTTCCAACTCCCTTTTCATGTTCCTATTCTCCTCCCTAACTGCTCTGCTCTCCACCATTTGCTCTCCTCTCCACCATTTGCTCTTTAACTAGCTTGGCTAGTTCCACATTAGTGATCCTTAGTGGGATCTCTCTCTCACCTTCTTCACCTTCAGACATTGTGCCTCTTGTGCCTCTCCTCAAGACCAAAACTGCTCTGATACCACCTCATGTAGAGTGCAATAGTGGAAGGTTTGATTGTTGATAACTTAGGTTCTTAAGCCTCAACTTGTTAGGTCTCAAATTACTAAGCCAAGGAAGGGTTACAAACACCACAACTCCTTCCTATGTATCAACTCTACAAATTTCCTTTAATACTGATCACACGAAGGATCAACAAAGAATGATCTCCAAAGTCCTATCCTTATTTCTCCAAACTAGGGATACTTAGGACTTCAACCAATCAAATGGCTTCATCACAACTTATCAGGAAAGGAACCAAGAAGTTGTGATATATTTTGTAAGTTCAAGACACCCCTAACAATCTCCCAAAAGACCAATTACCAATCTACTCTGGCACCCCAAAGTTCTTCCTAAGTACACAGACCTAATTAGGCCTAATTAGGCTTGGTTTACAAAGAAATTCTTAAGAAATGGGTGCATAGATAGGAACTAGACTTCTAGAAACTTAGTAGGATGTTAAAAAACTCCAAATCCACCCCCAACTTGGTCGCTTCCTTCAATCACAATGTTGCCCACTCAATCCCCTATAATCCAAGACCAAATACATCCAAATATTTGGCCTAGGGCTTGCTACAAAAATTAGTGAACCTTGTCCTCCAACTTCCTCCTCTTGGAATTTGTAAATGCATTCGAACACCTTTCATTTTTTTTGGATTTCATGCAAATTGGGTGGTACAGTCATGATCTATTTCCCCATTCACACAAAACCCTGCTAAAACTAGGGTTTCTGGACTAGTTTCAGAGATTAGGCTACAACTTGAGATTGGGGTCACCAAATTACATCAAACTTGTTGCATTGGAAGGTTAACTTGATATACTTCCTCCTTAGGTCATCAATCTCCTATCTCCTAACTGTACAGATCGTACACTATGCAAACAACATGGAATTTAGTAGAAAAAACTAGAGAATTTTTATTGATTCTTAGAAATAAGCCGTACAATCCAACCTATTCTATTGGGAAGGTTTTCAGACACATATATTAACTTTATCCACTGATCAACTACCCTTGGATCAGTTGGATTCAATTAGAACCAATAATTGAAGCCTAACTAGCATTTTTAACAACTTTTGAAAATGTTGCTTAGCAACTTTGGAAAAGTTGCATAGCAACTTTTGTTGCTCTTTGCAAAACTTGCTCAAACCTATAAACTAAGACCTATAAAACATCCTAAGGTTTTGGTTAACCTTTCCATAGGCCTATACTATGATTTGAAACATAAGAACCTAGAAATTACCTATATCATGTCCTTTAGGATCTAAGAACTCAAAGTTTATAGAACACCAATGAGTCCTTAGCCTTTACAAATGGACTTCAAAGAACCTAAAGATAATAAGAAACATCTCAACCATGTCCTAAAAAATGCTTTGATTAAGATCCAAGGTGTAGTGCCCCTGTTTGTCATTGTTTTCCATAAGAGCTCAATGGAAGGCTTAATAAATGTGAGAAATTTGACTACTGCCCTGCACCATAGAGAGAGAGAGAGAGAGAGAGAGAGAGAGAGAGAGAGAGAGAGAGAGAGAGAGAGAGAGTAATAAGGGAAAATATAGAGGGTAGGAAGATGGGAGAGAGAAAATGTGTGTGTGTGTGTGAGAGAGAGAGAGAGAGAGGGGGTGAAAGATGGTAATAATTTAAAATGTAGAGGGTAAAAAGGTGGAGAGAGAGAGAGAGAGGGTAATAAGGGAAAATATAGAGGGTAGGAAGGTTGGAGAGAGGAAATGTGTGTGTCAGAGAGAGAGAGGAGGTGAAAGAGTTTAATAAGGGAAAATATAGAGGGTACAAAGGTGGAGAGAGAGAGAGAGAGAGAGAGAGAGAGAGAGAGAGAGAGGGTAATAAGGGAAAATATAGAGGGTAGGAAGGTGGGATAGAGCAAATGTGTGTCTGTGTGAGAGAGAGAGGGGGTGTGAAAGAGGGTAATAAGGGAAACTATAGAGGGTACAAAGGTGGAGAGTGATGCAGAGGGAAGGGTGGTGGTATCAAATGCACAAGTAAACTTAGAAATTTCAGAGGTTTAGGCACTTGGGCCTATCCACAATCTTCAATGCTTCAAGGACTTGACTTGTCAAGGTCTAACACAATGATGATTTTGGTTTCATAGACTCACAACTAACTTGTATTCAGAGACTCTTAGGACTCTATCTCCATTCCATACTCCCATTTCACAAAGCTTTATCAAATTGAACTCAAAAGCTTAATAAGTTGTCTTAACCCTGCAGCAGACTTAAAACAAGAATAATTTTACTCTTTCTCAAGACTCTTGACAATGTGATGACATTTAGAGGTACCCTTTTCCAAGCTCAACAAAACATCAAAAGGTTTTACACTGTTATTTTGGACAAACACTACTAAATATGACTGATACCCTATTTTTATGCATACAAATTGACTAGTTTTTCAAAGGAAGTATCAACAAATGATACCCTCTTGACCTCAACTCTTGGACAGTATTTTCTTATGCCTCAAAAGGGCCAGATACAAAAGGAATTGACTCCAAAGGGTCTGTAACACCCAATCCCCAAAATCTTGACTCTAAACCCTTCTTAACTAGGGCATTCTCAATCACCCGATTCTACACACTTCTGCAACGAATTGAAGATGGATTCACCATCAAATGAACATCATATAATGTTCTCAAACCCAAACATCTCCTTTTCTTGGCTAAGTTAGCCACTGCTGCATTCGGGTACCCAATCTCAGCGTTTTTCCTCACTGTTCTTCACTGTGTACACACTTGCCCGCGTTGTTCTGCATATGAATTGTTAGCAATCTTATAATACATGTTAACTATTGTCATTCCATGAATGTTAGGCCTATACGTTCATGGAATGACCCCTCATTCTCCTAAAAAAACTTGATGTGGCAACAGAAACAGTTAAAGAATTGTCACTGGTATTCAACTGGCGCAACAACAAGTTAATATAATAAGGAATTCATCCAAAATAAGTAAAATGGGTAATCAAATTCTACCAGAACATGTGAAGCTCAACCCAATCAATCCAAACTTCCAAAAGAATCGATGAAATTGCAGAAAACTAGAAAGTTTTATTGTTACTGTCTTCTAATCGATACACACCAGTCTCATTCACTGTCGCATAACAGAGACTCCACAAGATTAAAAAAAAGTTATGAAACTATCTCAACCAACTTGTCGTTGAGTTGAGGATAATTCATTAAACAAAACAAACTACAACTAAACTCTAACTTCCCTCCAATCCCAAACTAGTTGTTTATGTTTTAAATATTTGAATATTTAAATAACAAAAGGCTTTATTTGAATATTCAACCCTTAATTTTAATGTCCTAGGATTACCTCCTACCCAACCTAGACTCATCAAACATTATTAAAAGCATTATTAAACCTTGGACAGCATTTGTCCATTGCACCCCAATTCTTAGTCCTTTGTGGACATGACCAACATTACACAATGAAAAGTATTCCTTTAAGGACCTTGTAAATATGCCAATGTAGTGTACTACTTGAAGGTCATGATTGATGCTAGGTTCTTCCCACTGATCCTTGGACTCTGCTTATACATTCCACACCTCTGATTTGCTTGGAGGGTTTTGAAGGTCTTCATGATCCTTAAGCCTGACTTGAGTGTTTGAGGTGCTCTTGCACCACAGAGAGAGAGAGGGGGGGGGGAAGGGAGAGAGTAGGAGAGAGAGAAGGAGCACAGGTGAGAGAGAGAGAGAGAGAGAGAGAGAGAGAGAGAGAGAGAGAGAGAGAGGGTGAAAGAGGGTAATAAGGGAAAATATAGAGGGTACAAAGGTGGAGAGAGAGAGAGAGAGAAGGTGGAAGAGAGAAAATGTGTGTGAGATAGAGAGGGGGTGAAAGATTGTAATAATGAAAAATATAGAGGGTAAGAAGGTGGAGAGAGAGAGAGAGAGAGAGAGAGAGAGAGAGAGAGAGAGAAGGTGGGAGAGAGAAAATGTGTGTGTGAGATAGAGAGGGGGTGAAAGATTGTAATAATGAAAAATATAGAGGGTACGAAGGTGGAGAGAGAGAGAGAGAGAGAGAGAGAGAGAGAGAGAGAGAGAGAGAAGGTGGGAGAGAGAAAATGTGTGTGTGAGATAGAGAGGGGGTGAAAGATTGTAATAATGAAAAATATAGAGGGTACGAAGGTGGAGAGAGAGAGAGAGAGAGAGAGAGAGAGAGAGAGAGAGAGAGAGAAGGTGGGAGAGAGAAAATGTATGTGTGAGATAGAGAGGGGGTGAAAGATTGTAATAATGAAAAATATAGAGGGTACGAAGGTGGAGAGAGAGAGAGTTGAAAGATGGTAATAAGGGAAAATATAGAGGGTAGGAAGGTGGGACAAAGCAAATGTGTGTGAGAGAGAGAGAGGGGGGGTGAAAAAGTGTAATAAGGGAAAATATAGAGGGTACAAAGGTGGAGAGAGAGAGAGAGAGAGAGAGAGAGAGAGAGAGGGTAATAAGGGAAAATATAGAGGGTAGGAAAGTGGGAGAGAGCAACTGTGTGTGTGAGAGATAGAGAGAGAGAGAGAGGCGGGGTGAAAGAGTGTAATAAGGGAAAATATAGAGGTATGAAGGTGGAGAGAGAGAGAGAGAGAGAGAGAGAGAGAGGTTAATAAGGGAAAATATAGAGGGTAGGAAGGTGGGAGAGAGCAAATGTGTGGGTGAGAGAGAGAGAGGGGGTGAAAGATGGTAATAAAGGAAAATATAGAGGGTGCGAAGGTGGAGAGAGAGAGAGAGAGAGAGAGAGAGAGAGAGAGAGAGAGAGAGAGATGCAGAGGGCATCGTGGTGTTGATAAAGTCTAGTTGGACTTCATATCTTTCTTCTTACAAGAGAATTTGAGACTCATAGTATTTTGATACTCCACAAATAATGATACAATATCAAATTTTGATATTAAACTGTATCAAACTCACCATTTCTTGGTTATCTCCATGCCAATGTTAACTCGATCATCTCGTGGCTTGTCGAACACAACCATGCATGTATCTGTTTCATCACCTTTTCAACCGATAACCGATTCTCTCTTGGGTCACCGACCAAGAAAAGAGAATCCTTCTCTAATATCGTTCACAGCATCCGCCACCATTTTCATTTGCCAAGGCCAAATACCCAACATGATATTCTTCGGCTGCTATGAATGAATGATCTTTAATATCATTCGGTCACTCCAACTATGAATACTCTGTAGAATTTGAACTTTCTTGTTAAATCAAACTCTTCAAAACCCGATACCATAAATCGCCACCAACAATAACTCATGTAATGGTTTCTTTTAAACCATTAAAACTTCAATTCCATTCTTTGTCAGCTATCATTCCGTTTTAGTATATTGTAAAACTCGGTTCCCTTTCGCTAGACTGTCATAAAGATTTGATACATAAACCAAAACATTGTTCTTTATTATTTCGAACCGATGCTTCAACCAAACATTAGCTACTTTCCTCAAACCGAAAACAATATCAATAAACTCCAGCAGATAATGGTTCTTTAATAACCGTCTAATACATAATGCATTCAAGAGATTGTAATTGGGTATTGAATACACATCTGCTTAGCAAAACTGAAATTCATTGGCAGATAGTTTATCCTCATAAAATGCCAAAATCAACAACAATATATAATGCCATATCAAATTGGAACTATCAAACTAAAAGCATGGAGTATATCACACTCAATTAAAATACATTTCATTTATAACAAGGGAAATCAAAACATTAATGGTGGCCATTACAAAGCATGGCTCTCTGGCTGCCACTAGAGAGCCGTTTAACTTTCCTTCTAAACTTGTCTATGTAACCTATCTCATTGCTCTACTGTGATTATAATGACATCTTCTTAAAGACATCTTGGCAGTTGAAAACTGTTTCATATTCCTATGTACTCATATTCCTATTCGGCATTTTCATAACAAATTTCACATGATCTCGATTACAATAATATAATAAATAAACCATTTCACATTATGGCTCCAATGACTTAATTAAATAAATCATTTCGCAGATGACTTTAAACAATATAAAATTAATAGGGGGAGGTGCCCCTGCACCAGAGAGAGAGAGAGAGAGAGAGAGAGAAGGTAATAAGGGAAAATATGGAGGGTAGGAAGGTGGGAGAGAGCATATGTGAGTGCGTGAGAGAGAGAGAGAGAGAGAGAGAGAGAGAGAGAGAGAGAGAGAGAGAGAGAGAGAGAGAGAGAGAGCGGTGAAAGAGGGTAATAAGGGAAAATATAGAGGGTAGGAAGGTGGAGAGAGAGAGAGAGAGAGAGGGTAATAAGGGAAAATATAGAGGGTAGGATGGTGGGAGAGAGCAAATGTGTGTGTGTGTGTGTGTGAGAGAGAGAGAGAGAGAGAGAGAGGTAAAAGAAGGTAATAAGGGAAAATATAGAGGGTAGGAAGGTGGCAGAGAGAAAATGTGTGTGTCTGAGAGAGAGAGAGAGGGGGTGAAAGAGGATGTGTGTGTGTGTGTGTGTGTGAGAGAGAGAGAGAGAAGGTAATAAGGGAAAATATAGAGGGTAGGAAGGTGGGAGAAGGAAAATTTGTTTGTGAGGGAGAGAGAGGGGGTGAAAGAGTGTAATAAGGGAAAATATAGAGGGTACAAAGGTGGAGTGAGAGAGAGAGAGAGAGAGAGAGAGAGGTGAAAGAAGGTAATAAGGGAAAATATAGAGGGTAGGAAGGTGGGATAGAGCAAATGTGTTTCTGAGAGAGAGAGGGGGGGTGAAAGAGTGTAATAAGGGAAAATATAGAGTGTACAAAGGTGGAGAGAGAGAGAGAGAGAGAGAGAGAAGTTAATAAGGGAAAATATAGAGGGTACGAAAGTGGGAGAGAGAAAATGTGTGTGTGTGTGTGTGTGAGAGAGAGAGAGAGAGATAAGTTAATAAGGGAAAATATAGAGGGTAGGAAAGTGGGACAAAGAAAATGTGTGTGTGTGTGAGAGAGAGAGAGAGGGGGGGTGAAAGAGTGTAGTAAGGGAAAATATATAGCATACGAAGGTGGAGAGAGAGAGAGAGAGAGAGAGAGAGGGGGGGTAATAATTTAAAGTATAGAGGTTAAAGAGGTGGAGAGAGAGAGAGAGATAGATAATGGGAAGGAGAGATAGAGAAGGTGAAAGGGATAGACTAGGAGAGAGAGAGAGAGAGAGAGAGAGAGAGAGAGAGAGAAGGTAATAAGGGAAAATATAGAGGGTACAAATGTGGGAGAGAGAAAATGTGTGTGTGTGTGTTTGAGAGAGAGAGAGAGCGGGGGTGAAAGAAGGTGAGAGAGAGAGAGAGAGAGAGAGAGAGAGAGAGAGAGGGTAATAAGGGATAATATAGAGGGTAGGAAGGTGGGAGAGAGAAAATGTGTGTGTGTGAGAGAGAGAGTGAGGGGTTGAAAGAGGGTGTGTGTGTGTGTGTGTGTGTGTGAGAGAGAGAGAGAGAGAGTACATGGTGTTAGATAACTTCTCATCAAAAATAATACATTCATCAAAAAATTATTAGAAAATTCTGGGATAAACTATTTGGTGGTAGCTAACTGCTCACTGGAGTGATTAAATTTTTTTTTTTTAAAAGTTAACATTTTAGGGGGAGCACACCAGATGCTATGTTATGATTGTTGACAAAAAATAGGACCAGTTTTTGTGCTCCCCCTTTTTGAGGGCCTTAATGTACACCATTTTCAAAATAAGTTTTTATTTTAGGAACTAGATTCCGAGTATTACAACTCTTTTTTCTTCACATCTTAAAATTTTGAGTCTAACTATCTTCAATTTCTTGTTGAAGTTTAGAGTTTGCTGATTTCAGGAAAAAAAGTGGCATCTTATACCCCTTTTTTGGTCCCCTATCTTTGTGCACTTACCCTTATACTCACTAATAAAACACCATGGTTGAGAAGGACTGGACCATTAAAGAAGGAAGGAATGTTGAGCCTTTTAACCGCCAGAATAAATTCATCTGATATTGCAATATGCAACAAAAGTAATTAATCATAGTAAGTTTGAGTTTTAATTCACATTAAGAATTGTTAGGCTGCCTATTGGCTCCTCTTACTAGAACATAAACTTTCTGTAAACAATGTAAATTTGTCTCAATATTTTTTAAATGATCTTCATGAGAGAAAATTGGTCTATATGTTTCCCAACCAGCCTTTGGCTTATAGATATCCAATTCCTTTGTAGTAACAAGTGAATAAGTCTGTTATAGTTCTCTAATTATTACACTAATATGCTGAGAAAATCATTCTCAAGAATTCAAGAGAGGCTTTATGTCATGATATATAATTTTATGTATTAAGGGGTCTAATTTATTGTCTAGAAAATACTACTTAGGCCTAAATTATTAGTTGTCAAATCATATATAAAGCTGGGATATAAATGGATTTTGAAGGCCTTTGATTGGATTTTTGGTTGTATGGCCTATTCTATTTATTATGTGGCTTCTTTTGTCTATAGTCATGTTGTTTGGGGTCATTTCTAATTTCTAATATCATGTGAGTTTTATGAGTGCCAGTTTAGTAATCCTATTTAGCACTACAAGGAAAAGAGCTTGAAGATTTGTAGTTCTTCTATAGTTGGAAGAATATAATTGAATTTTAGAAAACTAACGGTACCCTTTTCTAATAAGTGGGCTTGGACACAACAAAAAAATAGAAAGGTGCATTGAATTACTACATAGGGTGCAACGTTAACAATATTGTATCACTACATGTTATGCATAAGTTGAATTGGTGAAGGTAAATCTAAAAAATATGAATATTTCAACATCAAATTTACCTTAAATGAAATTCATGTTTAGTAATCCATTATGTCTTCTAGTTAATAAATCTACAATTAAATTTTACACTAAAATAAATGAAATTTATGGAAAAGGTTTTCAAAATTTTCTTCTAAAAATAGGACATTTTTTAAATTATCCTTTGTAAGATCATTTCAATAATATACACAATTGTGGATCCAAAAGTGAAGTGCTAGAAATAATTACCTACCTTGGAACACACTATAGCTTTGTGTGGCCAATGTCTCATGCTATCCAAGCATCTCCTCTGCTAGCATCTAAAATTCTTCCTGTACCTCATCAAATTTGAAGAATTTCATTTTTGGTCATATGAAGCTCCTTGCATATTAGAGAACAAATTTTAAATTTTAGACAAAGAAAACAGAAAGACAAAGTTGTATATCTATAGGAAGACTATTACCCCTTATTTTGAATAATCCTACTTGGAGTTGAAGAATTCCACTGGACAAGATTATTACAAGGTCAAGGCATGAAGCATGTGAGTTTGATGATGGTATAGTCATTTTTTTTCCTTCTTTCCTGTTAGCATTGGGATTGTGTTGTTCATTGAATTTTTTAATCTATATTCACACATCTTTGAATAGTTTATGACTCTTTTATGTTTTTGTCTTGGATGTTTCTTGGAAAATAATATTTACTCTTAATGACTCTAGAGATTCATATGTTGCATGTTATTGGTGAAATCAGAAATTTGACTACTTACCTTCACATTTTTAGAATGGGAATAGATTGAAATAACTTTACAAAGATTAGTTTTTGTTTTCCCATTTTTTGTGAAAATTCATTTTTAGTGGAATTTTAATTATATATTGACTTCAACAATGATGCAATTGATATAGTTATATAAGAACTTTAATATTTTACTGAATGTTTTCATTCAATAATGGAAAATTCACCCAATCCTATGGATCTTATTGAGATAGGGAGTAACAAAACCACCCTATTATACCAAATAAATCAATGCCATCAATGAATTGGATTGTCTTTCCAAAAAATAGTCTTTTAGATTTTACAACTTGAATTTCTCTTAGCTTCATTAACATACTACAACATGAAAAGGAAACAAGTTTAGCCATATGTGGTGTGCAAGATAATAATGATATGATATTGAAGGAAACACTACTGGAGTTTCACACAACTTGTGAATAGATAACTGGATTTTGTAACCCAAGAAAGTGTAATTTGCAAGAAGGTATTTTACCATAACCACCAAAAGTGAGACATAGCTTTAAGATCAATCACCATATCCATGAGAATGCTCCAAGGATCCAAAAAATGAGCCAAGAGATCTTTAAAGGGGAAAAACAAAGAAAAACCCCTTGTGATATTATGAATGAGGCCATAGCCTAAAAGACAGAAAAAAGAGAAAGAGAGCAATATGCTCATTACAATAACTTTATCATCATGAGAAATGAGAGAGAGGAGCATATCTTAAATAGAGATGAGTGAGAGGCATTACAATGTAACTCCAAAGTCTATGAATGTCACCATTCATAAGTGTGTGTGATAAGTGTCAATATCCTCTTAAGGAGGAATAAACTAGTTTCCTTATTAATGGAATTAAAAATTATGAGTTGTCCTCCCACTTGTACTAGAGGATAAAAATACATGAAGGATACCTTAGTTAATCCTTATTTAAACAATGTAAAACTAAGGAAAGATTATAAATTCTAACACCCTTGTTTAATCTTTACTTAGGGATTTTATGACAAGGGGTATCAAACCCAATTTTAAAAAAATATGCAACTTGTTCTTCAAGATGAAGTAATTTGATTTTCTTCAATTCATATGGTACTTTTTTAGATCCAAGATAAGTACATGAGTCCTTTGAATGTGATCAAGTGGAAGCATAGACACATCTTCATAAGATTTGTGAGAAACTAAGAATGTTCCTTGATGGATCACCTGAAAAAAGAGGCATAGAACAAAAAACAAGGGACTGGTCCACAAGTAGAATTAAATTGTATAGACAAGTTAGCAAATATTTGTTATTTTAATAATTACAAGAAATAGTCATAGATGAACTAAGAGAGATGAGGATAAATGTACTTGTTCACCAACATGCAATGGAGTTAACATGATATCTACAATAAATTATAATCTCAAAATGAACATGATAGGTATAATAAAGCTCTCATAAGAGGAACATACTAATGCACAAATGACCATAGACAAGGCCAAATAATGAAACATGCACCAACATTGCATCAATCACATGGATATAGATAGTCCACTAATGAGTCATCTCACTGCAAGTGAATGGATTGCGACTCCATCACCTACATGACCCATGATCTAGGAAATGAAGTATGTAGAGCATTATCACATTAGTATATTTATCAGAGAAATGTAAGAGATACAATGATAGCACATGTGGCTTAAGCATTAGATTAATTCAAGATTTAGATATGCCAAGCATGATTATAAATGTAGATCAAGGAAAGGTTTATGAGGAGAAATAACATATTGCCTTCAAATAAGAGATCCATCATGGGTCAAAAGGTTACTCAAGAGAAATATCCTTACCATGAAAAAAGATCAAGATGGGCCATATCAACTTTCATAAATATCAAATTTAATATGTGAAACCAAATGGAGGAAAAAGCTCCATAAAGTATCATACTTCATATGTAGAACCAAATGGAGGGGAAATCTCCATTAAATATCATCCTCTCATTAATGAACATAGTGGATCAAAATAGAGCCAAATAAATAATTTCAAAGTGGAAAAAATGTAAGTGCACACCAATTATAGGATGAAGGGGTACTCCACAAGCTAGATAAGGAAACTACGAGTCAGTTAAAACTATCGGGTCCACCATAGTTAACCTTGAAAAATTGGCTCCCAATGCAACTTACACAAGATCAACTAAAATTCATATAAACCAATGGTATAAACCATAAACTACTACCATGAGTATAAAGAGATGCTATAAAAGCATAAAACTACAACTATGTGTAGATAGATTAGTAGAACATAGTAAAATTGAATCAAATCACTGAATAATGAAGGCAATAGTGGAAGATAACTCATAAACCCAAATAATTTGAGATAAATAAGAAATATTTGGAAGAGCAATAAGCATAAATTATTTGATATCAGCTAAAATCTATATGCAAGGAGAACACAAGTGTGAATAATGAAAGGATTGGCCCACCAAGGAAATATTTGAAAGAACAAAATCAGGTATCCGAATTTTTTTTTGAATAAATGAAGAAAGAGGTTTAGAGAGATTTGAAGAAGGCAAGGATCAAGCAATCAATTAGCAATAGTGAAGTCCGTTTAAAGTGCATGATAGTTGAAAGTGAAAAATTAATTTAACGAGAAAGTCTGTTTAATAAAATGTTAAACAAGGAGTAAGTGATAAGCTTATAAAAAGGTTGATACACCATAGTTCAAGGATACATATGACCTTGGGTGACACGAGGCTAGCCTAATGCATATAATCACAACTCATAGAATCAACATCAAAACATATGTTTTACATATGCATGATATCATATTGAGTTTTGAATCAATAAATACTATTCATTTATAACTTATATAGTGTTTTAACCACATTGAAATATACTTGAAAAATTATAAGACAAAGCTCTGATCAAGCTATATTGAACTTATACCAAGGGGTCACCTAAAACTATCATAATACTCATAAAGACAATTTTGTTAGATAACTCATAATACTTGATCAAATTATAAATTAGTATTAGCAATAAATTTATTTTCTTTGGAACAACCATTTTCCACACACCTTTTCGCTTCTTAAAATTAACAATGTGTTTCAAAAAACTTGAACAATTTATCATTGACAAATGTAGTTAGAAAACATAAATTTCCTTCTTTGATATAAAAACTTCTATGATAATTGAAATTTTAAATAAAATAATGTATATATAATGAAAAACATTAATAAAAATCTTAAAACTTCAAAACTCCTTTTGAAATCTTTTAGAGTGTAACAAAATTTTAATAATAACTTATATAAGTCCTTTTAAAAAATTAAACAAAAAATTGAATTAAAACCTTGTAAATTTTAAAAATAAAGAGATAAGTTAAGGAATGAAGGTAAGGGATATTAATTGTTGGTAGAGAATTGCAACGAATAAGGTCAGATTGTGGTTATGTATTGAGAGATGAAATGAGAAATTAAAACTAAAGGGAAAATTTACGCAGGGTAAGGGATATTAATTGCTAGTAGAGAATTGCAATAAATAAGGTCATATTACGGTTACGTATTGAGAGATGAAATGAGAAATTAAAACTAGAATAAGACCACATAAGACAAGAGGCAGAAGGAAAAAAAAACTTAACTGAACGGAAAAAATAACTCAAGGGAAAACTTACGCAAGGTAAGGGATATTAATTGCTGGCAGAGAATTGCAATGAATAAGGTCTGATTGCAGTTATGTATTGAGAGATGAAATGAAAAATTAAAACTAGAATAAGACCACGTAAGACAAGAGGCAGAAGGAAAAAAACAAAAACAAAGATCTACGCAATGGCATACACAAAAAAAAAAAGACTTACATTATTGCATGCGGAAAAAAATGGTTTAGTAATCAAATACCCAATACTAGATTTTTGAATGATGCGAATAGAAAAGAGTTACATTATGATAGATGGAGAAAATTATGATTGAAGGTAGATGAAGAAGACATTACTTACCAAAGAATATGATACTAAAAAAAAGTTACCAAAGAATATAATAAATTTTAATGATGAAACGTTACGAACTGAAGGAAGGATTAAAATTTTAAGAAAAAATGCAAAAAAGAAAACAAATTTTGCAGACTGAAAGCAATGATGAAAATAGAATTATTGATTGGGTTGCACAATTTTGAACAGTCAAGTGAGATCAGAGGTAGATGACAGAAGATAATCATAGAGCTATTTGAGTGCAACAAACCAAAGGAATGCAACAACGAACAAAGAATAAATAAGGATGACTACAAACTTGGTAAAAGATGCATAGATAGCTAGGTAGAACCTGGGTACCTGCATAACAAACAAGAGGACAAGACAAATGTATATTAAGAAGAAAATTAAAGAGCTTCCTTCAAGGGAGAAGTTTAACCAAAGGGCAAATATGAAATCTAAAAAGATTTTTTCATCCTGCAAAAGGATCAATCAGTGCAAGGAGGGAGAATGATAAGAAAATAGGAAGGTGGCAAGGGAGACGAGGGAGAATGATAAGAAAATAAGGTATAATCCTGCATAGGGTAGTAATGAAATATTTACAATATGAGGAGAACTAGTTTCATATAATGGTAAGGGAGATGCGTGAGGGAATGGAGAGTTGGAACAACAAGATAAACGTAATATAAAATAGTCTAAGATTTAAACAAAAGTTTATAAACCAAATGAAATGAATAATAAATAGAATATAAAAAACCAACAAAGATATTTTAATAGTGATATTTAATCAATAGAGATATAAAAGAGATTTAATGTCAGGAACATGAGAATGAAACACAATAGATATGAATCCTGCATGGATGAATAAAAAATGAAATCTAAGATATCTAAATAGAGATATTGTTAAACAAAACCAGAGAACAAAAAATAGAGATATCAACTTGTAGAGAGTTAAAGTAGAACAAATGAACAAAATGCAAACCCTTGTGATCTCCCGATAGAGGGTGCTTCTTAGATATAGTTAAAAAAAACTTGAAATGAAGATTATTAACCTTAGATCTAGTGGAAAGCCATCTAGAACTAGTTAAACACAAAAAATAGAAGCCGGGTTTGGCAGTGAACCGTCCAGACCTAAAAAAAAAAAAAATCCTGCTAAAGAGAGTTAGAAAAATAATGTTAGATTTGAAAAACTAGAAAAAATAAAGTTAATTAAATGAGATATCCTTCGAATGAAACCTTCATGCAAATACTCAAACAAGGATTAGCTAGCTCTGATACTGTGTAAGAAGTATGAAAAAATAAAAATAAGTTAAGGAAAGAATGCAAGAAAGTGTAATGCAAGAAGGTATTTTACCATAACCATCGAAAGTAAGACATAGCTTTAAGATCAATCATCATATCCATGATAATGATCCAAGGATCCAAACAATGAGCCAAGAGATTTTGAAAAGGGAAAAGAAAAGAAAAACCCCTTGTGATATTATGAATGAGGCCATAGCCTAAAAGAGAGAAAAAAGAGAAAGAGAGCAATATGCTCATTAAAATAACTTTATCATCATGAGAAATGAGAGAGAGGAGCATCTCTTAAATAGAGATGAGCGAGAGGAGTTACAATGTAACTCCCAAGTCTATGAATGCCACCATTCATAAGTGTGTGTGACAAGTGTCAATATCCTCTTAAGGAGGAATAAACTAGTTTCCTTATTAAAGGAATTACAAATTATGAGTTGTCATCCCACTTGGACTAGAGGACAAAAATACATGAAGGATACCTTGGTTTATCCTTATTTAAATAATAAAACCAAGGAAAGATTATAAATTCTAACAGATATAGTGAAATAGTATTATTGATTAAATGTGCACCTTTGATGTTCTTTTTAAAAAAGTTTGTTCTAACTCTATTGCATTTTCTAGATGCATTATTGTAATCACCTAAAAATGGTCAAGACCAAATCAAGTGACCAACTAAGGAAAAATCAAAGCACTAATTGCAATCAAGCCAAAATTCAATTTTAATTAAAAATCAAAAGCCAATAAATTAATTTAAATCAAATAAATCAAGATAAATCAATTAATTGCGCAATTAATCTAATTAATTGTATAGATCAATTTAAATCAAATAAACTCTTTCAAGGAGTACACATGGCTAAAAAAGTCAATTAAATTGAATTAATTAATCCCTATTTTCCCTCACCCACCACATGGGAGGAAAATACCTCAACCAATGCGAATTAAGGATTGGACTGACATGGATCAAGCCTAAATCAAATCTCAATCATGCATAAGGTGAGAGCATCTTGACCACTCATTTTGTCTCTTTGTCCCAAGCTTTGAGGAAAAACCCATTTAAATTGTCCCCAAAGGTGGAACCATGGACTTAACCTTAATGCAACCATGATCAAAGTAACTCCACCCCCTATGCTTGCTAAAATCTATAAATAGAAGACCAAAATTAGTAGAAAAGGATCCACACATCTGATAATTGCATCAAAATTATTGAGAATTTTAGCTGGAAAGACAATTTTAGACTTAATTGAGCATTGTTTCATTGAAATAGGCTTAATTAGTTAATATCTTTATCAGTTCTCATTTTAGAGCTGTCACTAATGGAGGCTTGCTGAGAGCTTACCTTTAGCATATCTAAATAGAGAGCCATAGATTTCTCATTAGTTGTATTTGTATTTAAATAGCTCACTAATTGTGGTATTTTGTTTATTTAGATGATTTATTGCTAAGCTAACCCTATGAAGGTATTTTCAACAATACACAAAATGCTGCCCACCATCGGGCATTAGGCCTTAATCATTTAAATTTTAGAGAATTTCTTAGATTTCTATCATTTTCTTGTTTTAAACTCTATTTTATTTGTAAAGTTACGCATCTGAGACTTTTTGCAGTGCGTAAAAGCATTCCTGATGTGCATTTAAGGCCTGAAGCTACGCATTTAAAATAAATTGTTGCACCTTTACATGGAGAAGTTGCGCATTCATGAACTTTTGTCTACTGTCTTTCTTTCTTTATGTGCTTTCGCCCTGACCTCATAGCACTTCAATTCTATCTTGAAATGCGTTCAACATTTTCTTTATGTGCATTTTCTTAATTAAATAGAACATTTAATTTCTGTTGCTGCGCATATAATTTATTCTACTGCACATTCTAGGCTTTACACAATGCATTTAATCATTTCTGCTACGCATTTGACTATTTTACTTTAAAAAAAATTATATTAAGTTTATTTAAGCTCTCATTTTGGGAATCGAACTGATGCACTACAAGCCAATGCCTACTATTTTAATAAATTGAAAAATTTGACAATCAACAATATATTTCCTGTGTTTTTCTGATGGTAGGGAATAAGAAGGTCAAAAATCCAGAAAGCAGGAATAACAGTGAGGATAAATCTATAACAAGGACAATCAACAAGGAGAACATAGCCCATACAAATCACATTTTGGAGGATTCCAAGAAGGAAGGTGACCTGAATATGCATGTTATTTAAAAGTCGTCAATGTGTATAAATCAAAGTTTGTTTCCTTGAATTGGATTTTTATGCCTTGATCATTTTTAGTTAAAATTGAAAACTAAAGGCTTAGAATTCATTTTTTCTTGTTTTACTTCATTTTTCTTGGTTGTGTTGACTAACTAATTCAAAGAAGAGGCAAATGAGTTGGAAAAATTGCCACTAGGTGAGTTAAAATCATGAAAATATCAATTAAAAATGCCCCTAGCCTTAGCTAGCTTCGAAATAAGGTAAGCCTTAAAACTTTTGTGAATTTTTTCTTAGCTTGTGGCATTTTCACTTTGAATCTAGTAATTAGAAAAGCCTAAGGAATGAACAAGCACTAAATTTTAAACCCCTTGTTTGTGGAGGAGAGTAGAAATACTTGATTCCCATTAGTTAGAGGGTTTGGTTAATTAAACATTGATAATTGTGCTTGGGAAGTGAAAAGAATAGTAGGGATATGCTCTTCACCTTTTGGTGAATCAAACTCCCAAACCTATCTTTTCAGTTCATTTATTCACTTTATATGAACGTGCTAGAACTATAGTGGGCTTTCCTCCTAAGATTTTTTTCTTAACGAGGCCGGTGAGAGGGATAACCCAAAGTGGGATACAATTTCCTTTGCCACAATAATATGACCCACTATAAAATAAAACATGCTCATCCTTAATGGGATGAATGACAAAAGGATATAAGGAATTGAACTTTCTTGAATAGTCCTTCGGGATTGCACAAAACTCCAATATACCAGTGGTGGGAAGCCCCTAATTGTTGTGGGATGAGACTTGATATTTATTTGAACAAAATCCATACTAAATCCTTGTTAATTAGCAAGCCTACCTCATTAGAGTCATTTAAAAGCCAAATTTGACCTTAGGTAGATTGCTTGGAAGATTTTCTTGTGATAATTGATAAAAATATTTGTGTTGTTCTTTTTGTGCTTGAAGGTCTATGATTAAAAAAAGAAAATATCTAATAAGATCCAAAAATCAATTAACAAAAAAATTTCAAAAGAATATTGTATTCACAAGAATTCAAGATATGGATAAAGAAAGGGATACATCATCCAAAAAATTCTTATTAAGAATAATGTTTCCTTATCTTTATGATCCTAATATTACATCCATGGCTACATATTCTTCAGAAAAAAGGGCTATCCCAAAATCTCACATTGATTATAACGTTGATCAAGAAGAACATCATGAACATCATATCTTTTATAATTCAACCTTTGATCAAAAATAAAATCATGAATACCCTATATTTTATCAATAATATCCTAATGGTAACTGAATCTTTGATGACGAACCTATGTCACATTATCAAGATAATCCCATCTTTGATCAAGGAAATCAAGAAAAGGTAGTCTTATCTCAACAATCTTCATCACATGACAACAAAAAATTGGATAACCAAGATTTTGAATATCACGTATCTTTGACAAACACAAATACATCTAAATGTCCAAGGGATAGATCATTTACTCCTTTGGGAATTTTATATGAATCAGCTTTGGAAAAAATCCTTGAAAATGATTTCATCACATTGCCTAAAATAACTTCATGTGGTTTTATATTTTTGAGCAATTATTGTGCATATCATAGACATAAGGAACATGAAACAAATAATTGAATGGAGTTGAAACTTAAAATCTTAGATCTTATTGATGATGACTTAATCAGAATTGAAAATCCTAATCACTCATCTAATGAAGATACTACTCTCAAGAAAGATCAAACTTATGAACACATGTATAGAAATGGTCCTCTTATAGTTTCCATCTCTTCCAACATTCCTCCATCTCATAAAGAAGATAAGCTTGTTGGAAATATTCAGGAATTAACCGAGTTACTGAGAGGGGAGGGGTGAATCAGTAACTCCAAATTTTCTTACAATTACAGATGTATTAACATATAGTTTACTTTTTCCTTAAGCATATAGAAACCATGAAACTTAAAAGCATTCAAAACAATGACACATAGATTTGGTTACCCAGAAACCTTCCAAAAAGAAAGTAAAACTAGGGTGGGGATGAAACCCACAAAGCTTTAGTACTGCAGAATAAAGTTGGCCAGTTAAGGCTTACAATTTGATCACTTCTGATGATCTGCCCTGTTAGGAGTAATAAGGATTGCTAAATCCACCCTGTTAAAGGATTTACAAACATACAATGAAGTATGCACTCGGTAAAGAGATTTTACAAAAGACTGTTAAGTCTACCTGGTTAAAGGATTTTAGTACTGATTCACCTGTTAGGATGAAACAGTAGATCTCTTGCTTTGCAACTGGATTGCTGATTGAGATTCGCTGAATGTACTGATCACCTTCTGTGATGAATTTGTCTTTGTTGTTCCCTATACTGCTGTAGCCCTTTGTAATTCGCTTATCTCTGCCTTTCTTTCTTTTTCACATACATACTCATATTATTACATCTTGACATTTTACAAAATTGTTTATATACAAGTCTAAACAATTAATTACAATTACAAAGTCAGCTTGACAAATAAACATAAGTGCCACTAAGTTGGCTCAAGTATGGTTACACGGTTCCTGCAAACTAACTCGGTGACTTTCTGATACTTGATGTCCACTGCATTACTCGGCATCGTCATGCACTCGGTAGAAGTGAAGGCACGGTTCATACTAACCACTTGGTAGGTTTTGAACTTGATAAATACTGGTGACTCGGTAGACATAATGTTACTCAGTTTACACTGTCCTGCTCGGTTTGCATTATCTTGTTCGGTTTGCACTGTCTTGCTCGGTTTGCACTGTCTTGCTCGGTTTGCACTGTCCTGCTTGGTTTGCATTGTTTTGCTTGGTTTGCACTTTTCTACTCGGTTTGCACTGTTCTACTTGGTTTGCACTGTTTTGCTCGGTTTGCACTGTCCTGCTCGGTTTGCACTGTTCTGCTCAGTTTGCACTGTTCTGCTCGGTTTGCACTGTTCTGCTTGGTTTGCACTGTTCTGCTCGATTTGCACTGTTCTACTTGGTTTGTACTTAGAATGCAAATAAGTGTTGTCACTAGTGGCAATTCTTCTTAATGCCAACAATCTCCCCCTTTGGCATTAGTGACAAAAACACTTATTGCTCAAAACTTATATACATGAATCATGCTGAGATTTTTGATTTTTTTTTTCAAAATTTGTCTTTGTCATAGGGCTTTATACATTATCTCCCCCTTTCAATGTGCTAACTTTTTCTTCTATACAAATCTTCTTCTATACATATCTCCTTCTATACATATCTCCCCCTTTTTGATGATAATGCCAAAGGTGTATATACAAGTGATTTACAGAGAGAATCCAAAATTTGATAGAAAATCAGAATGTACCTTCATGACTAGTGCCAGGGTTCTGTCCCAATTTTCTTGCAGAATCTTGCATGTTTGGATTGCAATTTGGACTTCTACAGAGAGTTCAATCATGTGATCTGCTATAGAGAACTGATTGTCATGAATCAATGTTTTGGAATGTTCAATGTGCTTATACATTGTATTCATGATGGGAAGGATCATGTTCTAGATGTCTAGCAGTGTGGACTGGATCCTTGTGTCTTCTTTCAGTAGATCTGACTACATATTTGATAGGTATGAGATTTTCATGTGATGAGCAGAGCTTGAACTTGGTTCAAGTTGCAACTTCTATATGCTAATCTTCATATCCTCATCCATTTTATTCATTTTATCCTTTACATCCTTTATGAACTTGGCAATATTGCACAGTCTGGCCAAAAGAGAGGTGACATTCGAATAGGTAGATTCAATATTTGACAAATCTGAAGACAATTCCACTTGATTAATAGCTATGTGCTGAGCAATGTGCTCAAGCACTTTATTGTTGAATCTCTTCTCGGCTCTTTCAACTAACTTTTCTGTCCCAGATGAATCCTCATTGTATTTATTTACTACTTCTGCTAATTGTAGCAAAACATGTTGAGAGGAGTCTATTTTAATACCTAACGCATCAGACAAAATGTCTTTAGCATCCTTAATGATTTGATATTCCTTGTCTCTCTCCTCTTTAAGCTTCTTTTGCTTTGCTTTCCTTTGGAGGATTTCACCTATATTTTGCATTTGGTCCATTGATAGATTTGCAAAATCTAATGTTGGAATCTCTATTTCTTCATCTAGGTCTATATCCTCTATTATATTCTTACCCAAAAATTTTATACTCGGTAGAGCCTTAGGCTTATCTGTACTTAATGCCTTAGTAGTAGTGACAATAGACATAGTAGGATTGGCTATAGAGACTGGCACACTATCTACTAGAGAACTTAAAATATTTACACTTGTAGAATCAAAAACTGGAATACTTACTGCTGGAAAACTTGATGAAGTGGGAGACTGCAACTTGGTATAAGAAATGGTGGTTGCTTCTGTTGTTGCTATAGGTGATTGGAGAAAAGTTGAAGTTGTCACAACCATGCTTGAAGGTGTCTCTGGGCTAGATGTAGAAACTTTTACTGGAGGGGTAGGAAGTGATGCAATGACTTCTGCTGCTATCCTCACAGTATCATCTACCTCAGTGGCTTCTTCTTGTTCATCACTGTCATCTTCAATATCTTTTATTATTACTGTTTCAGTACTCGGTTGGTGAAGATGGTATATGTTCTTCCATGTGGCATTTGCAACCTTCACAACCGATTCAATATTGTTGATCAGAATCAAACAAGTATTGAACTTTAGTGTCATCTTACTTTCATTTTCCTTTAATGCCTTCTTTATTTCATCATTTTTCAAGCTCGGCATTAACACTCTCAGGGTTTGATCAAATATGTCTATTACAGTTTGCTTTTCATTGCTCCATCTCATTTTTATTGGACCTAATAAGACTGCTGGAACCTGTGGGGCTAATTCATCAGGAGAGTATTTCCACTGTCCCATCTTTTCAATAATAGCATCTTCTATTTCCTTCTGTTTTGTTTCCGATCTGGTTTCATATTTAAAAGATTTTATGTTACTTACTCCAGATCCTGATCCGTCTCTAAAAAGTTTGATCCTCTCTTGAAAGTTTAGAGGAGGCCTTTTGAATACTATATCTTTGTCTGCCTTGTCTGCCTTGTCTCTTGCACTTCTCCTTGTAAATATAGCAGTTGGAGGCTTAGGTGCCTTAGTGATGAAAACCTTTCCTTTCTTCTTTGCAGGTTCTGGTTCCTCTATTTTCTCATCCTTTTCCTCTTCTTCTTCATCATTTTCTCCTTTGTCCTTGGTTAGCATTTGCATTTTGGCTATCCTCTTCTTTCCTTTGTTTACCGCCTGTGGAAGCTTTATGCTTAATTCAATTCTCACCTTTGCTTCATCATATGTTCCAAAATATGGAGCTTTGGGATTAACAGGCTGATTAAGAAGGGCTTCAATGATATTCTTGGTTTCATCAATATTTACCTCATAAGGAAGAGGTTTTACATATACAATCCTCGGTTTAGCTGCTTGAATATATACATTGTCACAGTCCACCATGAAACAAATGTCATCCTTGTAATCTTCCACCAACTTCTGTGGAATCCAGAATTTGTCATTCATTTTCTCTTTGAAAGACTCAAAATAACTATCCATGATGCTTTCAAAATTTTCACCCATTTCTGAGATGTATTCATTTATCTCATAAAGGATTGGCACATCTTTTCTCCATACAACTTTTCCTTTGGAAGGGAAGAATTTCTGAACATAGAAGAATAAACAGACTAGTAGAGATCCAAACTTACATGGATTGTTTTTGGAAGTTTGAATGCTTTCCATGTTCTTGTTAAACTATTTTAACAATAAATCTGCAAGGTCAAATGATAAGTTGTTCTTGACCACTTTGTATGCTAGGTCAATAGCTTCACAGGAGACACTATTCTGTCAACTTGAACTATATATTTTATGGGCAATTATGTGTGTACCAAACTTCAGTTCAGCATCGGTAATGCTGCTAACTTTCATGCCTCTACCGTCCCACTCGGCTAGGGTTTTCTTTTCCAGTTCTGACCGACCTAGGGTTTTGGTAGTTTTTGCTTTGTTCAACATGGGAAGACCGGTGATTTGATGAATCATCTTCTTGGTGATCTCTATGGGTTGCTCAAGCCAAATCTTGCCATCATGTATACGGCTGAGAATGTATCTAACCCATTTCTCCCAAAAGTTTCAAGGTAGATGTGCAATGTGAACTAATCCCTTATCTTCCAGATGTTTGTGCTCGGGTTTTAGAATACCATCCACACACAGTTCTTCACGCACAATATCTAGCTCTAGGTTTCCCATTTCATGAATTGCACAATTGAAATGATTGCGAATATCATTAATAAGTAGTACCTTAGGAGGAATCTGAGATTGAGCTCCATTCAGGTCTAGGGCTACTGCAATTGCGGGCATGATCTTGAAATCTGGTGCTCTCCATTCCCCTTGGACTAACATTTATGATCCTTTCTTCGCTGAAGTGCTGGATGATGCCATGGTAGCTCACAAAAAATTCTTTTCGCAAAAGGTATTTGAATCGCTGGATTGCTCTTGAAGTTTTCTACTCTCAAAGTGCTAAAATTCATGGTGAGGAATGAGTTCATTTTCTTGCCTTTTGTTTACAACTTTGTCATTAATGCTCAGTACAAATTAGGGTATGAATTCTGATAGACTGTCACCCACTAAGAATTAATTGCTCGGTAAAGACTTCGCAGCTCGGTGAACTCAAGAATTCATATTGCTCCGACCTCGCTTGGTAAAGACTAATACCAACCTTGTTCGGTAAAGACTGGTACCGACCTTCCTGTGATCTTACTGCATCTTGTATGCTGATTTAGATCTTTCTTTTAATTCGGTTCTGGAACTGCTTGAAGTTTGTCTATGAGAATACAGTTCCAGTGCTTTCTTGGAAATTTAGTTTGAGTCGGTAGAGCCACCCATTCCATTACTTGGACTGGTTTGCTCGGTAGATTTAGGAATCCACTTTTGTCTGACCTATTTCCTGACTTTAGTTGCTTCATTCTTCTTTCCATCTTCAACTTCACTAGCATTCATGCAGTTTCTGGCTATGTGACCGAGTTTAGTGCATTTGAAGCATCTTACGGTAGTATCTCTTTTCCTTAGATGATGTTTTATGCAGTTCATGCCAATGTGTCCATATTCTCCACAGTAATGACATCTACACCAGGTGTTGTAGTCCCATCCAAACATTGCTTTCATAATTTTTTCTGCTAGATTGAATGTTTTGGATCTGCACTCGGATGCTTTGTGACCTTTTTTGTTGCATTTGTGACAATTACCTCTGAATCTTGGTTTTTCCCTGCATTCATTTGCTTTGTGACCATGTTGATTGCATTTGTAGCATTTTCCATTGAATTCTTTTTTTTCATTGCTCCAACATTTATTTGAAGTATGTCCTATTTTACCACAATGATTACAAGTAGGTTTCTGATTTCTTTGAGTACCTTGCTTAGAAGATTCACCTTCTCCTTTGTATCCAAGTCCTGCTTTACCTTTCTGCCTATGCAGATTTCACTCATATAGCTGATTCAAGTCTTCTTGGCTTTTCAACATTCCTTCATTGATTTGTTTTTCGGCGTTTAGGTCATCCATCAGTTTTAGATTGATTTCCTTTTCAGATCTTAGTTCTTCTTTTGTGCTTTCTATTTCTGATCTTAGATTCAGAATTTCCTCATTTGTATGGGAGATCTGATCAATTAGGTTTTCTAGCTGAAGGGTTTTATTTTGGACTTCATTGTTCATTCCATATAATTCATCTTTCAACTTGTTTCTTTGTTCTAAGATCTCACAAAATCTTGTAGAGTGTAGCTCTTGTTCTCTTTTTAATTTTCTCACTTCTTCCTACAGATACCCATTCTTTTCTAGGAGTTCTTTGACAGCATTGTTTGCTTCATCTGAGCTATTTGAGGGAAAAAGATCTTCAATCTTTTCTTCAATGTAATTCTGATCATTCATCTGATTTTCAAGTTCCTTCCTTCTTCTTAGGGATTGGGAAAGATGTTCTTTTGCTTCCTTAAGTTTAGCTATGGCCATTTCTAGATCTAGCTTTTCATTTTCAATCACCTTGTTCAGTTTGAATACCTCCATTGTCCTGGATCTTTGCTCAAGCTAGTTAAGCTTTATCTTGAGAACCAACAAAGCTCTGATACCAATTGTTGGAAATATTCAGGAATTAACCAAGTTACTAAGAGGGGAGGGGTGAATCAGTAACTCCAAATTTTCTTACAATTACAGATGTATTAACATATAGTTTACTTTTCCCTTAAGCATATAGAAAGCATGAAACTTAAAAGCATTCACAACAATGACACATAGATTTGGTTACCCAGAAACCTTCCAAAAAGAAAGTAAAACTAGGGTAGGGATGAAACCCATAAAGCTTTAGTACTGCAGAATAAAGTTGGCCGGTTAAGGCTTACAATTTGATCACTTCTGATGATCTGCCCTGTTAGGAGCAATAAGGATTGCTAAATCCACCCTGTTAAAGGATTTACAAACATACAATGAAGTATGCACTCGGTAAAGAGATTTTACAAAAGACTGTTAAGTCTACCTGGTTAAAGGATTTTAGTACTGATTCACCTGTTAGGATGAAATAGTAGATCTCTTGCTTTGCAACTGGATTGCTGATTGAGATTCACTGAATGTACTGATCACCTTCTGTGATGAATTTGTCTTTGTTGTTCCCTATACTGCTGTAGCCCTTTGTAATTCGCTTATCTCTGCCTTTCTTTCTTTTTCACATACATACTCATATTATTACATCTTGACATTTTACAACATTGTTTATATACAAGTCTAAACAATTAATTACAATTACAAAGTTGGATTGACAAATAAACATAAGTGCCACTAAGTCGGCTCAAGTATGGTTACACGGTTCCTGCAAACTAACTCGGTGACTTTCTGATACTTGGTGTCCACTGCATTACTTGGCATCATCATGCACTCAGTAGAAGTGAAGGCACGGTTCATACTAACCACTCAGTAGGTTTTGAACTTGGTAAATACTGGTGACTCGGTAGACATAATGTTACTCGATTTACACTGTCCTGCTCGATTTGCATTATCTTGTTCGGTTTGCACTGTCTTGCTCAGTTTGCACTGTCTTGCTCGGTTTGCACTGTCTTGCTCAGTTTGCACTGTTCTGCTCGGTTTGCACTGTTCTTCTCGGTTTGCACTGTTCTGCTCAGTTTGCACTGTTCTGCTCGGTTTGCACTGTCCTGCTCAGTTTGCACTATTCTACTCGGTTTGCACTGTTCTGCTCAGTTTGCACTATTCTACTCGGTTTGCACTATTTTTCTCGGTTTGCACTCAAAATGAAAATAAGTGTTGTCACTAGTGGCAATTCTTCTTAATGCCAACAAAGCTATCCAATATTCCTCTATCAAATAAAGAACCTAACACTTTTCATGATAACTATGTATACCCTCAAGGGCTACCTCTAAAATAGATCCAAGCTAACCTACATCTTACTACAAAATTATTCCATGCTTCAAAGGTTATAGACCCCAAACCTTCATGTGCTAAAATACCTATCGTGCCTATTTTAAATGAACCTCCATCAGCCCTTCAATAATTCCACGTGAAGATCCAAACTATTTTCTTGTCCTTAGAAGTTGATTCATGTCAAGTTGCTAATCCAAAGTACAAAGAAACAATTATTATTAAGGATCAAGATCAAGATATTATCCCTTCTTGTCCTATAGTTGACCAAAGTCCCATACCCCAAAATTCTCATGATGATCCCTTCATACCCTTCCATTTCTTTCAAGAAGATATCCTTCCATCTCAAACACCCTATATTCCTTCACCTCCTATATTATACACATCTCCTAAGCAATATCAATGTATTCTTTCCATCTCTAATGAACTTATTGAAAATGAAAAGAAAATTATTATTCCTAGGCTATTAAAAGATCCTTGTCAAGATCAAAGTACCCCAACATCCACTTTTCATAAGCCTCCATATCTACCTCAAAATTCTCCCAGTCTTCCTAATCCATTGCATAAGAATAAATACCCTCAAGCTTTAACTAATCATATCAAAGTCAATCCTATGAAAGCTACTCATAAGCCTATTGGTATAAAGATAAATCCAAAAGATGAAAGACTTGGCCATGCAGCTCAAAATAAAGATGTTGATATCCCTCCCACATCTTATTTACCTCCATTTTCACATAAGCATATTCCTTCTACATCCTCCAAATCCATCCTTGGTCCCTATATCCCAAATTTGAAACCTTATACATCCTCCAAATCCATATTGGGTCCCTATATCCCTTCATCAACCTTTCCTACCATCCCTAGTCGACAATCCACTTACCCTATATCCTATCAAGATCAACAAAGACATACATACTTTAGAAACCAAAAACCCACCCATATGAACCATCCATATCAACCTTATTCATCCACCAATCCCAAGTCTTTTGGAAGAAATTTTCATGTGCAACATAAGAATCAGAAAATCAAGAATCCACTTATGTATGAAGATCACTATGTCTAATCTAATCGACATGTGAATGCAAGAATAAGAGAAATATTCAAGATACCACAAATGTCCATCAAGCAAAAAGAAAAGTCAAAGAAAATGTGGGTTCCTAAATCCCTCATTGAAGAAATGTATTCTAAAGAATCCATCAAGCCAAAAGAAAAATCAAAGAAAATGTGTGTTCCTAAATCCCTCATTGAAGAAATACATTCTAAAGAATCCAAAAGGAAAGAAAAATCAAAGAAAGTGTGGATTCCCAAGTCACTTTTGAAGTACTTACACATAAAAGAGAAATCAAAGTTGACATTCAAGCTTCCAAAGGCTTCCACTCCACATTCTCCCAAACACATTCCATCTTATCCATCCATTTTGGGTCCTTGTGTGTCAAGATCCATATCCTCTCCTACATCAAAGTCTCAAGCTATCTCACCCATATTTTTTCTATTATTCAACTACCCTTCAAGGCGTGTGTCGATGTTGATCTTGATAATACTTTTGATCCATTTATTCCTTATTCTTTCATTCCATTTTTCATGCCCACACATAGAAATACTTCTTATCCTCTCATTCATTATCCTTCCATTTGCGCTATCCAATCCATCTCATAAAGCTTTAGCCACCCTCTACCTTATCCACTATATCACCTTTCTGTAACCCTATCAACATCTTTGAGCATACCTTTCAGTGGTCTTGGCTCATCATATCATATCTTT
This sequence comes from Chamaecyparis obtusa, assembly GCA_027943335.1. NCBI lineage: Eukaryota > Viridiplantae > Streptophyta > Pinopsida > Cupressales > Cupressaceae > Chamaecyparis > Chamaecyparis obtusa. The sequence continues at coordinate 140,605 of BSBK01004392.1, read as the reverse complement.
TTAAGGAGTATCGAAAGAGCATGAGGCTTGAGTCCCTCCAAAAATTAAAAAATACTAAAAAAAAATGAAAAAAGAGAAAAAAGTGCCTTGGTAAAAACCTAGTAAACATGCACCTTGGTAAAAAAAAAGAAAAGTAAAGAGAAATAAATTATTCCTATGGTGAAAAATACTTATTGTGGCATCTTGGACAAGTACCATGATGAAAACTTGGTAAACAGGCATCATGTGTAATTCCTCTTTCTTACACTCTACACTTGGGGGCAAGTTCCATCCATCATATCCTCCACCTTTCTACCATTTATCTCACTTGCATTTGTATTCCATCTTTCACCTTTGATCTTGACAAGGTTGAACATATCCATGAGCATTAAGTATTTTGACATGCATTATCCTATTCATCATCCTATTCACTTGTTGCATTCGTGCTACCCTATCATGATCTTGCTTATCCAAAATCCACCTTCATTATTCCTAAGAAGCCAATCCATAATCCCAAACCATTCCCTCAAAGTATCCATCACCCCTTTTTCATTATTATGTGATCCTATCCACATTGATTCCTTTATCTTGATCCAAATGAAGAATAAAATAAATGGAAAAAATGTTATAGAAAGTCTCTTGATATGTCCACTCCTTTGGACCATTTTTATGACACTAGGTCATTATTCCATATGCTATCCAACACCACATCATTGAACTATATTATTTTTCCCTAGCTTGGATAATCTTGAGGAGATGGTCCTATGGGTAACACACTTGCTTCATCCATCATTGCCTATTCATTAGTGAACCATCAGTTTGCAAATCCATATTTCATGTCCTATACCTTGCTAGACATTGGGGGAAATTCATTGTGATCTTATTTGAGAACTAGTGATCTCTAAAAATCTAAAAAAGTGAAAATGTTCCTTAAATAATCCAAAAACATTAAAAATTTCAAAAATTCAAAAAACATAAAAAATCTCTAATAATCCAAAAACATCAAAAATCTCTAAAAATCCAAAAACATAAAAAATCTCTAAAAATCCAAAAACCTCAAAAATCTCTAAAAATCCAAAAACATAAAAAATCTTAAAAATCCAAAAAAATAAAAAATCTATAGATAATAAAGAAAATAAAAAATCTCTAAAAATTCAAAAAAACATTAAAAAAATCTTTTAAAAATCATAAAATCTTAAATAAACTCTGAAAATTTGTATTGCCCAACAAAGCATTATCTTTTCCAAATCAAATTGGGGGGAACCAATCCAACTCAATGAGCTTTTGTAAAGTAGACATTAGTTGGCTCTAAATCATCACATCAAAATTGAAAAATTGCTACACTTGAACTTATTGATCAATATCACATTTCAAACATCCAAACACTTGATCTAAACAAAAACATTTGACACATCAAATATTCAAACGAACAATCAAATCAAAATCTAAAAAGGCTTAAACATAACTAAGTATCAAAGTGGATGAAGTTTTTGAAATATGGATCTACAAACAAAAAGAAAAAATGTTCAAAGTGTTACTTTATTTTTGGAATCATGTCTTTTTAGAAAATCGATGATGTTTGACTAGAGGATAAATGATGAAGACATGGTATTTTCTTGATTTTTGCTTGAGTTCATTTCAGGTTGATTCATAGCAGTATGTGAATCCGTCTAATGACATGATCATCAAAGAATCATCGAGGACATAATTTCTATATGAAAGGGATCAATTATTTGTCTGTTTACTTGCAATTGTTAAAATTCGAGGAAAGCAGTATTCATATCATCATGGTTGAACTAGTGAGGGTTGTACCAATTTTATGTTCCAAAAGCTTGATGATGAAAATAAGCATCCAAATTCTAAATAGTGATAGCTAGCTGCATCCATGGTAGATTAATTGCATATTATCTTGCATGTGGATCCTTTTTCTCAAAATATGTAAGGAAAGCTAAAGGGGCTAGAGTTATCATCATCAAAGGGCCATATCAAGATACATTAATATCTATATCAGAATAAATCAAGGTACATCATCAAATGTCCATCCATATAATCAAAGTCCTGATCAATATCATCAATGTCTGAAATATCCATCATAAAACATCAAGCTCAATCTGATCGTCAAAGGTAAATCAACATCATCAAGATACAAGTACATGTAAATCATGATCCATCAAATTATCCATGATACATCAAGGACATCATCAATAATCAATCATGTAGATCAACTAGGGGAAACCTGACTCTATCCATCACTTATATCTATATCGACACCTACACCAATAGATGACCCTTCTCTTCTCCAATCCCTTAATTTTGCATCATGAGTACATCCAATCAACCCCATATCATTAGAAAATCTAGCTAATCATATCAAATATCAATCAGTCAAATCATTCAATTGATCATCAAATGTCAATCAAGTTATCCTATCATCAGTTTTCTCATCTTGAGCGCATCAAATTTCCTAACTCTAGATCTTGAGGAAGGAAAATCAACTCATTTTGTCTCTCTAGATCGTGAGAGAAAAATATCAACCCATCAACCTACCTATACTATCAGATTGACATCAACATCAACCAAGTGATTCTGACTGACATCAAATGATATCAAAACATCATCAACTTATCTCTTCTCATCAATCAAATCTCTTCTCATCAAATTCTCTCATGATTGGAGCATTTTCAAATTTCTATATCGGGAAACAAATCAAAATTTACTAATCTCAACCAAATCATCCACAATCATTTTGATTCATTTCCTGAGGGGACATGCAATCACATCATCATCAACTTAAATAAGAAAATGCAAAAAAATTCAAATCATCAGTGGGGCATCAAAATCACTAAATCAAATAAAATCAGACAGCATATCCAGAATCCATCATCAGAATGACCATCGAGAACATCAATCAATCAGGACTTAATTAGAGAATCTATATCAATCATCAATATCAAATTAGAAATTAGGAATATACATTAGGATATCAGACATTCTTTGAACTAGTGCGCTTCACGCATTGATTCAAAGAGGGGCATTTGTAATCACCTAAAAATGGTCAAGACCAAATCAAGTGAGAAACTAAGGAAAAATAAAAGCATTAATTGCAATCAAGCCAAAATCCAATTTTAATTGAAAATAAAAGCTAATAAATCAATTTAAATCAAATAAATCTATTAATTGTGCAATTAATCTAATTAATTGTATAGTTCAATTTAAATCAAATAAACCCATTCAATGGGTACACATGGCTAAATAAATCAATTAAATTCAATCAATTAATCCCTATTTTTCCTCACCCACCACATGGGAGGAAAATACCTCAACCAATGGGAATTAACAATTGGACTCACATAGATCAAGCTTAAATCAAATCTCAATCATGCATAAGGTGAGAGAATATTGACCACTCATTTTATCTCTTTGTCCCAAGCTTTGAGGACAAACCCATTTAAATTGTCCCCAAAGATGGAACCATGGACTTAACCTTAATCCAACCATGATAAAAGTAACTCCACCCCCTATGCTTTCTAAAATTCATAAATAGAAGACCAAAATCAGGAGAAAAGGATCCACACATGTCTGAGAATTGCATCAAACCTCTTGAGATTTTGAGCTAGAAAGATAATTTTAGACTTAATTGAGCATAGTTTCATTGAAATAGGCTTTAATTAGTTAATATCTTTATCATTTCTCATTTTAGAGTTGTCTCTAATGGAGGCTTGCTGAGACCTTATCATTAGCATATCTAAATAGAGAGCCATAGAGTGCTCATTGTCTTTATTTGCAATTAAATAACTCACTATTTGTGGTTAATTTAGTTATTTGTTCATTTATTGATGAACTAACCCTATGTAGGTACTTTAAATAGTACATAATAATTTACCTAGTTTCCAACATCCTTCGACAAAGACTTTCTCTAATATACTTTCTTGTGTAGTACATTAAATAACATAGTGCTTCAAGTGAACAATGGGCAATGACTTAATAGTGTTCCTGGGAAATTCCAATGGGTTCTATGTTTTATCTTTTTGTTTGCTTTCAATAATGTGTTTGCACATTTTTCTTCCCAACCATAGGGAGGAAATTTTCTTTAATTATTAAAAAAAATCTGCAATTGTGAGCAAGAAAATCATCTAGAGTAGGGTTGAAAGCATTATAGGTTTATTCATTTTGACTATCTCTTGGAAAACTCATCATGAGAATCATTCTAAAAATATCTTATCTACGATGTTGATTTGTTTATGATATTAAAAAAGCCAAATTGAGGGGGCTAACCCTTGGTACAAATACCAAATGTGACTAGGCCACATATTAGCAGTTATAGAACATAGACAACACAATAACTAGACAACACATTAACAACAAAAAGTCATAAAATTATCATCATCCCCTCCCTTAATATCAAAAACCCCTCCCAGAAGCTAGAGGTTAGCAAAATAAGCATAGAACCTTCCAACCCCCTATCAAAAGTCTTAATTAAAAAAAGTGTGAAATAAACTATAGTAGTTAACGTTATGAGTCTAACAGTCATGCTTATCATCCTATATCCATAAGGGTAAGTTAAATAACATATAGTCCATACATTAATTAAAGACATGATTTAGAATCCATACAAGGCTATACTAGAAATGATGATCCCTAAGGATCAACCAAAGTCTACTAATACAAAAATTAAATGAATTAGCCCTAGGTAAGTTCTCCAAACTAGGAACACTAGTCCAAACCTTCACCAGCACTAAGAAGACAACCCACATCAATTATCCTTATCCTTTTTCTCCTCTCGCTTTGACAATAGTAGCTACATCTAGTCATCCATGACAAACCTAAACATTTCCTTGGAGGTTTTATCCTCTGTGTCCTCTTTATTCTCCTTGTCATGTTGCAAGAGGCAAAGGGTGGTCATGGATGAATGCACGACCTTTAGAGAATAGTTGGCTTGTCTGGTGAAACTTTTTTCCAGCACGTCCAAGCCCTCCTTGATTTTATGTATCTCTTTGAAATTTGTGGCACAACCTCTATAGAACCCATCATCAATAGTCTTTTCACTAGAAAATACCTTTTAACCTTTATCCATAGTATGGGGCATGGAGGTAGTAGTCTTAGGAGGGACATCCTTGTCTAGGGTGTGGGACAAGGAGTTGGTCATGGGAGAGGTGTTCTTACTTTCCTCCTCCTACTTGTTACAAGTGGGATCTAGGGTTTCAATTTTGAAGCTAGTAGAGACATGGGTAAATATTGTGCTATTGTGGGTGGTTTCCTTTTTAGTTCCAAACTTGTCACCATCCTTAGACTTAGAAAAAATTTCATCCTCCACAAATCCCTCTCTCACCACCTTTTCTTTCATTCTAGGTTTGTTCGTAATTTTGTTTGACTGATGGGGGCTTTCAGAAGCCTCAACATCAGAGTATACAACATGGATTTGAGCCTCAATTTTGGGTTTCTAAGGAGCCTTGGACTTGGGGGGGCCTAATGGATATTTTTTTATTCTTGTTATCCATCTTCGAGGGAGACCCAAACACATTTGAGGCTTTGGGATATAAGTGTGGGGTCTTGGGTCTTTTTAGCACTTTCTTTTTATCCTTTGTAATCATTAGTGGTTTCTGGAGGTGGGATTGAAGAGGAGGGGAACCCATGATAATTATAGCTTTTGGTGGGCATAAAGCAAGGTGGAAGTTATATAATCTAAGCATAAGGCCCTGGTGAAGGATGGTGAACTTTTTATCTTGGCTCCTACTCTTGCTAACATCTTTTATAATATGTTCAAAGGTGTAAAGAAAGTAGAAAGGGAAGGATATTAGGTCATGGTGGTAGAATTAGTTAAGAAGGGGAAAATGATAATAGTAATAAATAATAAAATGACCTTCCAGGATAAAATATTTTATAATAATAGAAACCACCTTGTCCAAAGGTTCAAGGAGCTCCTCTCTGTCAAAGCCACTGTGAATTTTTAATAGGTTCCTCCCCTTTGTGAAAGAAGTGGTTAAGGTTGGTTTCATGCAAGATTTGACTAGTGTTTTTCCATTTCCACCCCTCCATCAATAAACTAGTGGCTTGGGAGATGACTTCCTCATTGACTTTGAAGGTGATTTCCCCCATGCTCACTTTCCATTCATCCCATCTATTGTCAAATTGAAAAGAGTACCTTTAATCAAACCCTATCATAGCCTTCATCAATGGAATAATTCCACCCTCATTGATGACCATCCAAAGCTTGGGGTAATTGTAGATGGGGTCCTCACTGTGATCCAACTCCATTCGGACCCTACCACCACCCATGTACGAAACATCCATCATGTTAAATACAGAATTATCCTTTCTAGAAATGGTGTAGAAATTATAAAGCTAGCTAACCTTTCTGCAATGTTTGTAAATGCCAAAAAACTTACTCCTAAATTTCCTTAAATGGGTGTAATTATTTCCCAAAGTGGCCTTCCCAAGACTAGTACAATGAAGGAGTGTGGGAGGTCAAACCATTTAATTCCATCCTTATCCATTTTAGAATTCCAAAATAAGTATCTAAATCATCCATATGTTAAAAATATCCCATTTATTTTTCATCATCATTTCCCAATTAAAGATATAATTAGACTTGTGTCATGGAATATCATGAAAGATAATGAATTGATATTTCAAGGACAAGATTTTAATTCACATAAGATTGTGGGTCTCTTAAGTACCCCTATGAGAGTAGTAGGAATTGGAATCAATAATGAGGATGACTCTCACCTTCCTCATCCTTGACATGAGTAACCAATATAAGTTCTAGCTTTGTAGAATAACTTGTATCATCATTATTGGAAATCCTATTGCTTTGTACCTATAAGGGATTTGGTAGCTTCCGAGAGGTCTTCCAACTTTCTTCAATAAAGAACTCCCACCCTCTCAATACCAACAGCTACAAAGGAATCCACCACAACATTACCCTCTTTGAAAATGTGTGGTATTCTTAATTCCTCTAATCCTGCCAACATAGCCATTATGTCCATAAGAATGCTTCCAATCTTCTAAGTAGATTCTTTGTTACCTTTAATGGCTTCAAAAATCAACATGGAGTACCCTTCTATGATCAACCATTTAATCTCAATTGAGAGGGAGAATTTAATCCCCCATAAAAGAGCCATGGCATTAGCCTGGTTACTAGAAGCATAGCCTAGATTTTTGGTGAAAGCTAACATCAAGCCTCCCTTGTGGTCTCTTATAATACCACCTCTTGTCACTTTCTAATTTTGTGAAACCCCATCAAAATTTAGCTTGTACCATTGGGAGGTAGGTGCCAACCATCTCATGTTTAACCTAGCCTATCTCTTAGAGTTGTCAAAGACATATAGAGTGTTTGGTATTTTCAATTCTCTATCTAGCTTATAATCAAAGATTGACAATGGATCTATCGGGAGTTTCCACTTGCAAACTGAGATGTTTTCAAAATCCTATTTCACAGGGTCATCAGCATAGTGTCCTCCAAGTTTTCACAATCCATGAAGATGTGGTTCGTCACTCTCCATAAGCACCATCATATGTGGTGATGTATTATCTTGCAATTTTTTTTAATCAGTGGGTGGTAAGATGGGAATTCCTAGTTATAAATGAATTTCTAAAAACCCTCCCTAAATATCCATGTCATGTTGAATCTTTCTAGAATTTTGTACAAGATTGTTGAGGCAAAAGAAAAGTAGATAAGGAGGTGGGTTATACTTTCCTCATCCTATTCGCATAAAATGCATCAATTGATAAATTGAAAGCCTCTTCTTTTGAGATTGTCTTGAGTGAGGATCTTACCATGTAGGGTTGTCCACCAGAAGAAGTTAATCTTGGGTAGGAGTTGAGAGTTCCACACCTATATCCATCACATTGGGTTGATAGAGGAACAAACCATGTGCATGTAAGCCGACTTAATAGAGAATGACCCGATAGACCCTTGGCCCAAAAAATGTTGTCCTCCCTAGGAAATAATGGAATACAAATGTACTTCAAAAGTCTCTGAAGATCCTCATCTAAAGGGACCAAGTTAGGGTCATTTCCAAATATTTAAACCATATTTGTCCACCTCTTTATGGGGTGATATATTCATTCATAAAGGAACCAAATAAGGTCTTGAGGTACCACATTAGATGGTTCAAATGCCCCAAGGATAAAGGCTTATCGTAAATCTGAGTATCTTCCCTTAAATGAATGCTTTCTCCATTTCCAATTTATTATTTTAATCCATCTCTTAGGAGACCTCTACATTTTATAATATTTTTCCATATTTTTAAACCAGTATACAGGTCATGGGAGAATAATAATTTTGAGAAGCAAGAATTTCTAAAGTATTTTTCTTTCATAATCTTTCACTAGTCTGCAAATATTACCAAAAGAAGCCAACCCATTTGGTTAGCAAAGAATTATTAAGGTTGGATGTCGTCCTTATCTCAAAACCTTCCATATCTTTGGTTTTGCAAAAAGTGTCCCAGTTTACTAGACTCAGTCTTACCTTCTCCTCCATTCTGGTCCATTGGAATTTATATTGAATTTTCTCTAGTTTATCAACCATACCATTAGAGATCTTAAAAATTGACAAAACATAAATTGGGATACCTTGAAGGGAAGAGGAGAAGAGTTTTAATTTACCAAAACTTTTGATAATGTTACTATTGTCATATTTTTGCACATATTGGAAGCCTAATTACTAGATGAGCTACTGTACCCTAGTTTGTATTATTAGGTGATCTGGATTAAGATTTGTGTTCATTTCATTGCAAATAAATGAAAAAAGGAAAGGAAATGAATTTCATCTATATCTACACATACATCTATCTATAGCATTTGTATTGAGCAAAAAGGGAAAGAACTGAAAGAAAGGAGCATCTATCTAGGCTCACATAGGCTGTGAGCATAGCATTTACCGGAAGTGAATAGATGAGTGTAGATATACATAAAGAATAATTGATATGAGGGTACCAGACATTGCTTGGTATTGGTGTCTGGATCCAGTCCTATCCAGTGACCTCCTGAGATCCAAAACCTGCAAGAAGTGAAAAGAGGAGATGGGTTAGATCCAATGGATCTATGTAATGGCTGGTATCACAACATCATAGAATGCATACATACACTCGGCCATGCACCTCTAACAAAGGTTGTGCTTAGGGCATGTGCATGAGAATCATCCAAAGAACCAAAAGAGGCACCATGGTTTTTACTAACATGTTTGTTTCATGTGCAGATACAAGGAAGTTGATCCAATAAAGAGTTTTGTGAATGATCTCAGTCCTTGATGTGGGTAATGATAGAGGAACCTTATGTACTCTATCTGTTACCCCTTCAAGGGCCAAGAGAACACACAGTGTGCACAAATAGGGAACATTCAAATGATCCAACATCAATCAATAAAAGAAAAATAGAGGGCTTTATGGCATCTAGTTTTGAATAGAGCTAATGTTAGAGTACACAAATCTATGAACTAGATAGGGCACTCTATTACAAAGGTGTTCACATGGCACATACGTGTTGAGGGCACACAATCAACAAGCTCAGAAAAGGTACAATAGATGATTCTTAAAGATAAAAACTCAATGCATTGCATTTAGGGCATACATATGCTTCAAATCTGCATTCTGTAATGATGCTATGGCATGAATTGTGATAAATCTGCATTATGAACCAATAAAATGGGACTCCCCATGTCCTAATATTCCCAGTGATAAACATGTGAAAATGATGGTACACTTGAATCCACATAGAGGATACACATTCTACACATATCATTACTATGGCTCTGTTATGTAGACATACAGTGGTGGCAGGTCAAATCAAATGCCATAACAGAATAAAAAAAATATCAAATGTCATTCACATTGATGCCCTAATGTGCTCGGGCTGTGGAAGAATAGAGAATCAGTGACTTCAAGTATAACTATGATAATCTAGTGCATTGCCATTTCACAATTGCTACATATGAACAATGAACAAGGTATCAATTGCATGCTTGAATGTTCTCGAGCCATCATTAATGCAGGAAATACAAAATTGGCACAATGCCATGAAATAATGCACCGAACACCAACAACAAACAACATGGTATACAATTTATGATGCCTGAATTTCTAACAAGTAATAGAGCCAATTGTGCCTTCAGCAAGTAGGTAAAGCAAATCAAGTTTATTCAGAGATTTTGGTGCCCTCGATGAACAAATACAATGGTTCTCGGGCTTTTTCAAATAGAGGAAACAATATAAGCTAGCAACAGTGGTATGTTATCAGGCTAGGTTGATAACAGAGGATACCATTCATGTGATGCCATGCCAATACAAGCTTGCCATTGTGAAGCCTAGTGTGCTCTCGGGCTATACATAAAATGCAAAAATAGAGGATATATATAGTAATCAAATAATGGTACATCCACGACATCAAGCTCGTGTGTAAATAGTTCACATGATGCCCTCATTTTCCAGTAAACAACAATATCAAATGTCTTTATCAAAGTGCCATAATAGAAATCATGAAAGCGATGAAACAATATAGCCATGCCCTAGCCCTAGTCTTTTCATAACAGAGAAAGATAAACAGAGGTATCGAGTTCCATAATAGAGAAATGTGATACCATAATACACAATGCAAATAGAAAATTGCTAATGCCCCAATTTTCGGGACTTTAAAATAGAGATAGCAATATATATTAGCAAAGAAGGCAATTCAAAATGTGCCCTAACATATGAATCATCAGGCCTCTTAAAGCAATAGAGAAATCAAATAACACAACGCCCTAGTACCACAGTTGCTATGAAATAAACATGGAGCATGCAATCATTTATAGCATACAACATTCGAATGCAAATAAAATGAAGGAGATAACCAATGCCATTTCAAATACAGAGCCTCGAGATATGTAATCAAATGAAAATGAAACCCAATGAAGTGCCTACCTCATATGCCAAATCGATAAGATGTTGTTGATGTTTCTTTTTCAAGAATGGAGTGTTGCTATTTGGGTTGCAGTGGTTTTTAGAAGTTGCCAAGTGACAAGTACGAATGCAATGATTGCAGAGGATGCCATTTTGAATGATGGTTTCATTATAGCATGTTTTCTTTTGTCTCCTCTTTTAGGGTTGAGAAAATCATTTGACTCCCCTTTGATAATATTTCACGAGCATAGGCTATATTTTTGTAAAGATATTAATATAAGTTATCTCTTTTAGAGGTAATTATATTAATTATTTTTGATGCTATAGGTTCCCATCACACTAGTCAATGTTGACTTAGAGATGAATTTTAAAATCATGTTTAATATATGGGGGGGGGGGGTGGCTATTATTTTTTAGAATATTTATATGTAATGTGGATTTGATCATAATGTAAATATTTTAGATTTTCTCCTCATCATTGAATTGAGACTATCTTAAGATATATATTTAGGATCCACATTTTTAGTGAGTGGGGTTATGTTTTTATTGTTATAAGTCATTGCTCCTATTATTGTATGATTTTTGACATGTGGTGTTCCTATAAACCGCTATTGGAATATCAGTTATAGCATGACTTAGTGGGTTTTGTGTCTCCTTTTTGACTATCTATTTTAGGGATCCCCACCTTTTCTGTCCCCCTAGATTCTCAGGAATTGGGCATCTGAATTTCAGAGTGATGTGATCATGGCCCTAGTGGAAGAATTTTCTATTCTTGGTGAAGTAGTGGACTTCAATGCAGATTCTACAAATTTTCTATATATGCCTCTCACTTTTGGTGATTGAAGGCTAGTTCTTCCTTCGCTCATTTTCAGGAGGTGAATGTTGTAGGTCCAGGGGAAACAAATTGATATTTTGACTCCTTTTATTCTAGTTAATAGCAATTGTTCTTCTTTTTCTATAGCTTTGTGAGTTGATTTGATGGATTTAATGTCATGTATTGTGATTGAAATTTGATCCTTTACTTGATATTTAGTTCATTTTGATGTTTACAAGCACTGATTTTTCTTAAAATTTCAATTTGTGTGTGTTTATATGTGTTTGTGTTGTGGAATCTATTTTCCATTCTCATTTACAACCAGCACCTAATTATTTTCTAAGGGAAGAATCAGATTTGGTAAGAGTTGTGATGTTCAGGTTATATGCTGGATTACATTGTGAGTCTATTTTTAGTTTGTGGATCTATCTAGTTTGGTGAATCACCTAAGTTAAATTTCAATTATTTCAATTTCATGCAATCTCTCTCCCTTTCCCTTCAAGTTCAATTTAGTTCAGGTGATACAAACAGGGAAGCCGACCCTTAATCCAGAGGTTTATTCTTAGTGAAGTAGTCCCACATCCTGAGAGTATTCCCATGTTTCACAGGATTGCTAGGTTTCATACTTAGCCATCACGGGTGCAATCCCTAGTGACAATAGTTTTTTGGCACGCTCAGTGGGTGGAAGACTCAATGAGTCTGATTTCCTAAAAGTTTATTGCAAGTTATTGTTTGGTATGAGCAGTGACAGTATTTTAAAGTCATACCTGGTGACTCTAATGGTGTTTTATACAAATTAGTCCCTAAGCTTATGAGTGGGATTCCAACAAGGTAGAGTAAGGATCCTTTCATATATACATAGCTGCCACCTATCAAAAAGAGGCCTAAAGAAGCCCAAACTTGTGCATCAAGAACCCCTAAGTCTACTCCTAAGCCTATTCATAAGCCTACAAGTGTTTCACCAATCCAGTCAATACAAGTATTGTTACCAATTCAAGTGCCACTAGCAGTTCAAGTACTAGTAACTCAAGCACCGATTACTCAAGTTCTTGTATTTCAAGCTCCCTTAAACCCTCCAATGGCTCAGCCTAGATGACACCCTTTTGTAGCCTTCAATTAAGGCAGACCTCTAAATTTGCAGTAGCATAATGACATACCTATCTCAGCCCTCAAAAGTTTGCCTATCTTTATGGGAGAAGATCAAACATCAACCATTGAACACATAAGAGATGTGGCATCTCTTTGTGGTTTACAAAATATCACTCAAGATAATGTTGCTGTGAGGTTGCTAGCAGCTTCATTTAAAGGCAAGGCTTTGCAATGGTTCAGAAGCTTAGCATTTGGTTCCATAGTTGATTGGGATAGATTGGGTTAGGCCCTGACCAATCAATTTGAAGATAAATCAGACCATCTCTCATTGGTTGAACATTTAACTACTATCAAAAGAGCACCTCAAGAATACATGATGGATTTTAATTTCAGATTTTAGAGGACATGGAATAGAATACTAGCTATGGTTAGACCTTTAAGCCAGCATGCTTTCTTGTATTATCTAAGAGCCCTTAACAGTGATATCTCTATTATGATCTAGTCAATGGGTGGGAATAACCTTCCGGCAGCATATGATCTTGCCATAAGGGCTGAAAATAGTCTAATCCAAGCTGGAAAGATAGCCCCAAGGCCCCCAATGCCTATTTTTCCAGAGTTTCATCCTATTCCTAAAGTAATTCTAGCCTTCGCATCTATTCCACCTCTCCCAGCTACTCCTCAACAAGTTGCTAACCTAGTTGTGAATCAATCCCAAGAGCTGACTAAGATTAAAAAGGCCTTGCAAATAGTTACTAATGAGCTGGTTAGTCTAAAGAAGAAAAAGTCCCAGCCTTACCAACAACCCTATCAACAACCTTATCAGTAGCCTTATCAAAATCATTAGCAATAGAACAAGCCCCAATACCAACAAGGTCAAACAAGAAGTTATAACCAAAAGACCAGCCAACCTTATAATCCTAACATTCCTAGTGCTTCTAGGGAGTTGGTTCATGTAGCCTAGAATAATATAGCACAAGATTATCAATGGGGTTGCCCATGCAATCAACAGCATGTTCAAAGAATTTGTCTAGTAGGTTATGCTCAGGCCCTCATGGTACGGAGTAATGTAACCATGCCATAGGAGATGGTTCAAGGACCAGATCAACAATGTCTAGTTGCCACCACAAGTGAGGCTTGGCCTTCTGAGGCAGCATTGGTGAACTTTCAGAAAGAAGACTTTTGTGGGGTGATTTCTTCACCTAATGACAATTCAGCTTATACTCCTATTGCAGCCAACACAAGATCCAAAAAGAAGTTTTTAGAAGTAGAGCAAGTGGCCTCTACTAGTTAGCTAGATCCTATTGTGAATCCACCACCTAAACTAGTTCAAGTTCCAGTGGTAGACCAGTCAAAAGAAATGAAGGAACCAGCTAAGGTAGCTGCTTAGTTGGTGCCTACACAAAGTGAGACTGTTGTTCAAAAGGGACAACCTAAGGTGAATCTAGGATCTTTCAAAATAGTAGAGAAAATGAAGAAGAACTCAATCCATGTTCCCTTGATAGACACTTTGGCAATTCCTAGACAATAGGAGCTGATGTTGAATGAATTGGCTAAGATTTCATCAAGCCAAGGAGTTATTTTGGAGCAGCCTAAAGTCTTGATGGCTGGAACTCCTCAAGTAGATTAGAAAGGAGAAGAAGTTGGTTCAAAACATGTTGTTGTTTCATAGGTTAAGCCTCCTCCTTTCTATCTAACTCTTATTGTTGGGAATCATTTAATCCATAACTGTATGATAGATTCAAGGGCAAGTAGTTCTATAATTTCTAAACAGCTAGTAGATTTACTAGAGTTACCTTATAAGACAATAAACAAGCCTGTTGTTCAATTGGATGGGTCATCAGTCAATACCTTGGGAATCATAAAGGACCTAAGTCTCACTCTTCATGAATGTCCTAGTTTTTGCATTTCCCAAGATGTCTATGTTATAGATTTGGCTCCTCTTTTTCCTATTGTCTGAGCAGAGATTTCACTACTAGGATAGGGGGATATCTCTCAGCTGATTGGTCTCACTTATATTTTAAGACAAGGTATGGAACCAAGGTCAGGATTAGGTTTGAGCCTTTTGCAAAAAACCATATTGAACCATACACCCCAAGCCCTATAAATTCCAATCTGATGTATCACGAGAAAGAATCAAGTGATTTTGAACCTGAAACTAGTGACAAGAAGTTTCTTGATATGGCACTAGATGAGTGGGCTGAAGGAGATTTAGAAGAAGATGACCCTTTTAGAAATATAGATGTTTTTGGCATTGGAATGTTCATCATCCATGAGGGAGCCATTGTGATACCATAATTGATTACAAAGGAGGACAAAATCTCCACCAGTCATGATGATGACTTGTGGAAACTTTTCTTTGATGGGGCCAGAAGCAAGGTGGGTTTAGGTGGAGGTGCTGTCCTGATTTCTCTAGAGGGGGAAAAGTACTATTTTGCTATTCATTTTTCTTTCAACTATACTAACAATACGGTAGAGTATGAGGCATTAATATATGGCTTAGAATGGGCTAGACAAAGAGGAATAAAAAATCTAAAGGTGACTGGTGACAGTGAGCTGGTGGTCAATCAAATTCATGGCACTAATCTCACAAAGAGTGACACATTAAAGATGTATAAGCACAGGGTCTGGGACCTGATAGAAGGTTTATGTGCCTTCAATTTAGTTGTTGTTCCAAGAAATCAAAATATGCAAGCAGACAAGTTGGCTGCCATGGGAGCAGAATATGATATTCCAAAGGGTGTCTCATATCCTAATTCTTAGCATGTGAAGGTCCTGATAAGACCTTATATACCATATAATCAAGTAAGCTGGCAAGTTTTTGAAAATGATGAATAGATTTTCAATTTTCTTATTGAAGAAGCTGAGTTCTCTAGAATGAACCAGAGAAAACATGCTCATCAGTATGATGACCAAATGCTATAGTTGAAGAGCAATAGACTACCTAAAGGGCTGGTCATGCTTGAGTCTATATTTAATTCTAATGATCAACTCAGAGCTAACAAGGCTAGTATGATAGTCAAAGAAGAACACTACCATTCTATGGAGGTCCTCAAGAACAAATTTATCAAGCTAGGAAAGGTATGCACTCAGCTTGAAACACAAGCTTTTGTTTCATTATGCCAGGAATTTAGTGATTTCTTTGCTTGGGAATACTATGACTTAAAGGGATTTGATCCTCATCTAGCCCAACACACCATTGAACTAGAGCCCCAAGCCAAGCCTATAAGGAAGAAACAAAGACCCATCAATCCCAAGCTAGATGTCCTAGTGAAGGAAGAATTGAGAAAAATGATTGAAGCTAATATTATCTTCCCTATTAAGCACACCTCCTCAGTCTCAAACTTAGTGCCAGTTAGGAAGAAGAATGGTGAAATTTGGCTATGCATAGATTTCAGAGACCTTAATAGGGCTTCACTAAAGGATCATCACCCATTACCATCTATGGAGTAGATTTTACAGTATGTTTTAGGATTTGACAGATTTTCTTTGTTAGATGGCTTTTCTGGTTATAACCAAGTCCTAGTTAGAGAAGAGGATCAATACATGATAGCTTTCATTACTAAATGGGGCACCATGGCATATAGAAAGATGCCATTTGGGTTGTCAAATGCTGGCACCACATTCTAGAAAGCCATGGAGATGGCTTTTGCTGGCCTAATGAACAAGTTTGTTCTGGTATATCTAGATGATATAACTATTTTCTCAAAAGACACAGAGGACCACCTAATTCACCTAAGGCAGATTTTTCAAAGATGCAGAGAGTTTGGAGTCTCATTGAATTCCAAGAAATGCATTTTTGTTGTTCATGAGGGTAGACTACTGGGACACATTGTTTCCAAGAAGGGAACAACTATTGACCCTGAGAGGGTGAAGGCCATTCTAGCTCTTCCCCTGCTAGCTCACAAGAAAGGATTACAGAGTTTCTTGGGAAGGATCAACTTTTTGAGGAGGTTTATCCCAAATGTTGTTGCACTCCTAAAGCCTATGACTTAGATGCTTAAAAAGAACACAACTTTCCATTGGACCAATGAGGGGAAAAGGTGCTTTGAAGAATTCAAGGAAGCAATTGCATCCGCTCCTACCTTGGTAAATCTTGACTTCTCTAAAGATTTTTTATTGTATTCTTTTGGAGATAAAGATAACATTTCTGCAATATTAGTCCAGCACAATGCTGAGAAACAAGAACAACCAGTAGCTTTCTATATTCAAGGCCTAGATGTCTATGAGCTAAATTATTTACTTGTGGATAAGCATGTATTGGCCATTGTGAGAAGTCTAAAGAAGTTTAGACACTTGTTGTCTAACAACACAGTGCACTTGATGGTTGCCCATCCTTGCATAAAGGATTTCCTGTTAAATAAAGACCTAAGTCATAAAAAAGCTGGCTAGGTCACCAAGGTTATGGAGTATGATGTTTAGATCAAGGTGACCAAGCTGGTTAGAGGGAAAGGACTTTGTTAATAGCTTAATGAGAAAACAACAGATCCAGACCAGCAAGAAGAAGAAGTTGTCTTGATGAATCAAGAAGCTAGACAAAGCACAAACTGGACAATAGAGATGAAGTGTTACCTTGCTACTGGCCAGTGCCCTCAAGGCCTTGGAGGAGTAAAAGGAGGTACTTTAGACTCCAAGATATTCCTTTTGTTGTTATTGATAATGTTCTGTATAGAAGAGATCATGCTGGTGTTTTATTAAGATGTGTTGAAACTAATCAAGTAAGGAAAATACTAGAAGATTTTCATGATGGAGGTTCTGGTGGACACTTTGCTGCCAGAACTACTGCTCTTAAGGTTCTAAGAGCTGGGTATTACTGGCCTAGTCTATATCAAGATGCTTTTGATTGGGTTAGAAGATGCAAGAATTGCTCCTTGTTTTTGGAAAGAAAAAGTTGGCTGCCCTTCCCCTTCATCTAGTTGAGGTAGAACAACCTTTCTCAAAGTGGGGACTAGACTTTATTGGACCTATCAACCCACCATCTGGTGCTAGACACAAATGGATACTCACTGCTATAGACTACTTCACTAAGTGGATAGAAGTAGTAGCACTGAAGGAGGCTAATGAGACCTCTTTTTTGAACTTTTATCAGGATATTATATCTAGGTTTGGTACTCCAAATTCAATTGTATCAGATAATGCCATGGCTTTCTTGGGAGGTAGAATTTTAGAGTGGGCACTCAAGCATGGAATCTTTCTAAGTACTTCTTCTAACTATTACCCTCAGGGTAGTGGCCAAGCAGAATCAACTAATAAGAACTTGCTCAGAATAATCAGAAGAACCATAGAAGGAAACCAGAGAGACTGGCATAGCAAGTTAAAGCTGGCCTTGTGGGCATACAAAATAATACCTAAGAGGGCTACTAGTAATTCACCTTACACATTGGTATATGGAAGGGAGGTTAGGATTCCCCTATCTACTGAACTACCTACCCTGAATTTGATTAAAGAGATTGATCTCATGCAGGAGGATTCTATGCAAGTTAGGTTGGCAAAGCTAATTGAACTTGAAGAAATAAGAAAGATGGCATTTGAAAGTTTGGAGGCTCATCATACCTAGGTCAAGAAAATTTTTGACAAGAAGACAACACCTAAAGCCTTTAAAGAAGGAGATCTAGTTCTCAAGTGGGATGAAGCAAAGCATAAACCAAGGAAACACACTAAGTTTGATGCTATTTGGACTGGGCCATTTATGGTGATTGGATGCAAGGCCCACAACACTTTTCAGCTGGCTAGCATGGATGGAGAGGAGCTGCCCATTCCAGTGAATGGGATTCACCTCAAGGCTTGTTTTTGAGGTTCTTTCTACCCTATATTCTAGTAGTGTTAGAATTTTTGGATTTCTATTTTCCCTAAGTGCCTAGCACAAGTTGTTCCAATTCAGTTTTGTTTTCAGCTTTCAGTTGTTTCAGTTCAATTTGGTTAGCAATAAGACTCAATAGGTGTTAGGCAGTTAGTTTCAGTTTTGTTGGAAAGAAGGAATTTTGTTTTGGTTGGAGTTTGGTTAGCTGTTAGTGACTCTATGCCCACTCAATCTTCAAGGTAGTTGGTCGAGATGCTTAGCAGGCAAGCACTCCAAAGAGGTCGCCAGAATGTTGTCATATTTTTGCACATTTTGGAAGCCTAATTACTAGATGAGCTACTGTACCCTAGTTTGTATTATTAGGTGATCTGGATTAAGATTTGTGTTCATTTCATTACAAATACATGAAAAAAGGAAAGGAAATGAATTGCATCTATATCTACACATACATCTATTTGTAGCATTTGTACTAAGCAAAAAGGGAAAGAACTGAAAGAAAGGGGCATCTATCTAGGCTCACACAGGCTGTGAGCATAGCCTTTACTGAAAGTGAATAGATGAGTGTAGATATACATAAAGAATAATTGATATGAGGGTACCAAAAATTGCCTAGTATTGGTGTCTAGATCCGGTCCTGTCCAGTGAGCTCCTGAAATCTAGAACCTACAAGAAGTGAAGAGAGGAGATGGGTTAGATCCAATGGATCTATGTAATGGCTGGTATCACAACATCATAGAATGCATACATACACTCAACCATGCACCTCTAACAAAGGCTATGCTCAGGGCATGTGCATGAGAATCATCTAAAGAACCAAAAGAGGCACCATGGTTTTTACTAACATGTTTGTTTCATGTGCAGATACAGGGAAGGTGATCCAATAAAGAGTTTTGTGAATGATCTCAATCCTTGATGTGGGTAATGATAGAGGAACCTTATGTACTCTATCTGTTACCCCTTCAAGGGCCAAAAGCACACACAATGTGTACAAATAGGGAACATTTAGATGATCCAACATCAATCAATAAAAGAAAAACAAAGGGCTTTATGGCATCTAGTTTTGAACAGAGCTAATGGAAGAGTACACAAATCTATGAACCTGATAGGGCACTCTATTACAAAGGTGTTCACATGGCACATACATGTTGAGGGCACACAATCCACAAGTTCAGAAAAGGTATACAAGATGATGCTTAAAGATAAAAACTCAATGCATTGCATTTAGGGCATATATATGCTTCAAATTTTCATTCTGTAATGATGCTATGGCATGAATTGTGATAAATCTGCATTATGAACCAATAAAAGGGGACTCCCCATGTCCTAATATTCCCAGTGATAAACATGTGAAAATGACAGTACACTTGAATCCACATAGAGGATACACATTCTGGACATATCATTACTATGGGTCTATTATGTAGACATACAGTGGTGGTAGGTCAAATCAAATGCCATAATAGAATAAACAAAATATCAAATGTCATTCACATTCTTGCCCTAATGTGCTCGGGCTATGGAAGAATAGAGCATCAGTGACTTCAAGTATGACTATGATAATCTAGTGCATTTCCATTTCACAACTGTTGCATATGAACAATGAACAAGGCATCAATTGCATGCTTGAATGTTCTCAAGCCATCATTAATGCAAGAAATACAAACTTGGCACAATGCCATGAAATAATGCACCAAACACCAACAAAAAACAACATGGTATACAGTTTATGATGCCTGAATTTCTAACAAGTAACAGAGGAAATTGTGCCTTCAGCAAGTAGGTAAACCAAATCAAGTTTATGTAGAGATTCTAGTGCCCTCGATGAACAATTACAATGGTTCTCAGGCTTTTTCAAATAGAGGAAACAATATATGCTAGCAACAGTGCTATGTTATCAGGCTAGTTTGATAACAGAGGATACCATTCATGTGATTCCATGCCAATACAAGCTTGCCATTGTGAAGCTTAGTGTGCTCTCGGGCTATACATAAAATGCAAAAATAGAGGATATATACAGTAATCAAATAACGGTGCATCCACGGCATTAAGCTCGTGTGTAAACAGTTCACATGATGCCCTCATTTTCCAGTAAATAGCAATATCAAATGTCTTTATCAAAGTACCATAATAGCAACCATGAAAGCGATGAAATAGTATAGTCATGCCCTAGCCCTAGTCTTTTCATAACAGAGAAAGATAAACAGAGGTATCAAGTGCCATAACAGAGAAATGTGATACCATAATACACAATGCAAACAACAAATTTCTAATGGCCCAATTCTCAGGCCTTTAAAACAGAGATAGCAATATATATTAGAAAAGAAGGCAATTCAAAATGTGCCTTAACATATGAATCATTAGGCCTCTTAAAGCAATAGAGAAATCAAATAACACAGCGCCCTAGTACCACAGTCACTATGAAATAAACATGCAGCATGCAATCATTTACATCATACAACATTCGAATGCAAATCAAATGAAGGAGATAACTAGTGCCATTTCAAATACAGAACCTCGAGATATGAAATGAAATGAAAATGAAACCCAATGAAGTGCCTACCTCATATGCCAAATCGATAAGATGTTGTTGTTGTTTCTTTTTCAAGAATGGAATGTTGCTATTCGGGTTGCAATGGTTTTTAGAAGTTGCCAGGTGCCGAGTATGGAGGCAGTGATTGCAGAGGATGCCATTTTGAATGAGGGTTTCATTATAGCATGTTTTGTTTTGTCTCCCCTTTTAGGGTTGAGAAAATCATTTGACTCCCCTTTGATAATATTTCACGAGCATAGGCTATATTTTTGTAAAGATATTAATATAAGTTATCTCTTTTAGAGGTAATTATATTAATTATTTTTTATGCTATAGGTTCCCATCATGCTAGTCAATGTTGACTTAGAGATGAATTTTAAAATCATGTTTAATATATGGGGGGGGGCTATTATTTTTTAGAATATTTATATGTAATGTGGATTTGATCATAATGTAAATATTTTGGATTTTCTCCTCATCATTGAGTTGAGAATATCTTAAGATATATATTTAGGATCCACATTTTTAGTGAGTGGGGCTATGTTTTTATGGCTATAAGTCATTGCTCCTATTATTGTATGATTTTTGACATGTGGTGTTCCTATAACCCACTGTCAAAATATCAGTTACAACATGACTTAGTGCATTTTGGGTCTCCCTTTTGACTATCTATTTTAGGGACCCCCACTTTTTCCATCCCCGTAGATTCTCAGGAATTGGGCATCTGAAATTTTAGAGTGATGTGATCATGATCCTAGTGGCAGAATTTTCTATTCTTGGTGAAGTAGTGGACTTCAATGCAGATTCTATAGATTTTCTATATATGCCTCTCACTTCTGGTGATTGAAGGCTAGTTCTTCCTTCCCTCATTTTTAGGAGGTGAATGGTGTAGCTCCAGGAGAAACAAATTGATATTTTGACTCCTTTTATTCTAGTTGATAGCAATTGTCCTTCTTTTTCTACAGCTTTGTCAGTTGATTTGATGGATTTGATGTCATGTATTGTGATTGAAATTTGATCCTTTAGTTGATATTTAGTTCATTTTGATGTTTACAAGCACTGATTTTTCTTAAAATTTCAATCTGTGTGTGTTTATATGTGTTTGAGTTGTGGAATCTATTTTCCCTTCTCATTTACAACCAACACCTAATTATTTTCTAAGGGAAGAATCAGATTTGGGAAGAGTTGTGATGTTTAGGTTATATGCTGGATTACATTGTGAGTCTATTTTTATTTTGTGGATCTATCCAGTTTGGTGAATTACCTAAGTTAAATTTCAATTTCATGCAATCTCTCTCCCTTTTGCTTCAAGTTTAGTTCAGTTCAGGTGATACAAACAGGGAAGCTGACCCTTAATCCAGAGGTTTATTATCAGTGAAGTAGTCCCACATCCTAAGAGTATTCCCATGTTTCACGGGATTGCTAGGTTTCATACTTAGCCATCATGGGTGCAATCCCTAGTGACAATAGTTACCTTTCCACCCAACTAATTATGTTTATATCCTTTCCAATATTGAATTCCATAAAATGGGGTTCACCTCTTTGACAGTAAGAGGCAGACCCAGATACATTTTCAAAAGCTCAGTTGATTGATAGCCTAGAATGCCAATGATTTTCCTTTGAAGTTTAAGGTCATTATTAAAAAAATAAACTTTTCTTTTGTCATAGTTGATTTTCTTCCTAGATTTCATCGCATAATTAGTCAAGAGATTTTTCCATTCTTTGGCCTTAATAATGAAAGATAAAGCAAACAAGAAGGTATCATCGACAAACTATTGTAGTATCTTAGAGTAGATATAAGAAGCATCTGTGAACCCTTTAATTATCCCACATATGGAAAGGAGGGATAAGTTCCTACTAAGGACTTCAATGATTATAATAAAAGGATATGGGGATAAGGGGTCCCTCTATCTTAGCCCTTTCCCTTCTTTGAAAAAACCCTAGGGGGTCCCATTAACAAGGATAGCATACTGGATATTCTCAATAGCTTCTTTGATGATTATCATAAATAAATTTACAATTAACTTTATCATAAACTTTAGAAATATCAAGTTTGAGCACCATACCTAGGTTTCTTCTCATGTCCATCAATTGGATTATCTCATGGGTGGTGATAACAACATCCAAAATATTTTGACTAGGGATGAATCCTTTCTAAGATGGGATAATAATTTTTTCAAGAAGAGGCTTCATCTATTCACCACCGCCTTGGAAAATATCTTATAAAAAGTACTATATAGACTGATGAGGTGAAAGTTAGTCATATGCTTGGCTTTTGGGACTTTAGGGACAAGGAAAATATAGGTTTTGCTAAGTTTTCTAAGAATCTTTCTAGTTCTGATGCAATCTTTAGTAGCCTTAGTGATATCATATTTCACCACCTCCTAAAACTCCTACAAGAAGGTAGGCAAGAAACCATCCATCCCTGGAGCTTTATAAGAACCAATGGAAAAGATAGCCTCCTCCAGCTCATTTTCAAACATCGTGCCCAAAATCACATCATTATCCTCATCATGTAAAACAATAGGAATGTGGTTGAGGAGGCTATCTTTTATCCCAACGGGGTCCTCCCTTGTATTTTTAGAATAGAAATGCTTTAAAAATTGTGAAGGCCACCCACTAATTTTGTCCACTTCGTCAATTTCTTCATTATTATCATTCAGTAGGGATTTTAGAGTGTTTCATTTTTTATGTTTGTATGTAGATCTCTAGAAGAAGGTCATGTTCCTGTCCCCCTCAACAAGCCATTGAATCTTGTTCCTTTTCTTCCAATAAATTTCCTCATTGGATAAGTTGTCCTTCCATTTCTTTCTCTGATTGTCCTCCTCCTCGGTGTCACTATTCAAGACTAGTCCCTAGCATCCATGAATTTCTATAATTGGAATGATTTTTCCTTAATTTATTTTTTTTATTTGAAGATGTCACCAAATGAGTATTTGCTCCATTCTTTGGCCTCCCTCCTTATATTCTCTATTTTTTTTAAATCCTAAACATAGACATTCATCTTATAGGGATGCTCCACCACCTCTAGATGTAGCCTTTTAATTTAGGGTTAGAGTACCACATAATCTCATAATGAAAGGGGAGAGGCCCAGAAATAGGTTTTTCCTCCCAACATAGTAGAATGGTGGCATGGTCTGAGACTGTTCTAGAAAGGGAAGTGGGTGGAATTACAATCCAGATCTAAGCCCATTGATGCTAGGAATATGTCTAACCTAACTTCAATCAAATATTGTCCCTTCCTATTATTGGACTAGATAAAGGGGTTACCTTGGATTTCAAAGGTGGGGAGATCATTTTTACTGATGAAATCAGACAGATCATTCATTCTCTCATTATAGTCAATCAACTCACCTAGCTTCTCCAAAGTGTATAGAGGAGGGTTAAAGTCCCAAAAAACCATAAGAAGAGCTTCCTCATTATCAGAGATGAAGGATGAAATAGTCTCCTAGAATTGGATTCATCCACTCCTAGTGTGGGGAGCACAAATACTAAACATATACTAAGAGAAATTACTCATTTCAAAGAAGATGACCAAAGAGTTATGGGAAAAAGCATAGGCTTCTCCATCCAAATTTCTCAGGTTCCAAAGCATTGAAACATCTCCAAATGCATCATCATAATCATTGTAGTAAAATGTAACTCCCAACCATATACAGTCAGCAAGATGCCAAAAATTCAAAGATGTCATTTTAACCTCTTGAATAAGTAAAACATCCACCCTCAGGTCAAATATGTACTGCTTCAAGGCATATTGCTTTTGAGGGCTATTTAAGATCCTCAAGTTCCAAGATAGGAACTTCATTTTTTACCTTTTTGTGATACCTCTAGAGTCAACTTCCTCCCATTAGCAATTTATCTAGCCATTGCCTTTGTCCTAATAGTTTTCTCATATAGTCTTCCCATCTTAGATTTTGTTCCAACATCATCTTTTTCACAACCTCTAGTGCACCTCTTAGGGATATCCAATTCCCCTTTGTCTATTTTAGAAGGAGAGGCCAGAGAAGAGATATAATGCAAGGAAAGGATGATAGTCTTAGTTACCTCCATAGAGATGACATTAGTTGTGAAGGTGAGTGGTATAGTTGGGAGACCATTATTAATCTTGTTGGGAGTAGAGAATGGGAGATCTCCCCATATACACATTCTTCTATTACATAGAGTGTTTCTTCTTGACACTAAAGAGACATACTCCCCCATTGAATCCCCACTAGAACCTAGAGAGGTCATTCTTAGTCCCACCACTGGGCTTCCCACCTTCCCTTTTATTATATTAGTCTTATCCATGTTTGTTTGAATCTCACCTTCTTTCAAACACGTCACCTCCCTGACCATTTGAGCAAAATATTTTTATTTAGGCTTTGGGGTCTTCATGATATTCAAGATAACTGTAGTGAAGGGGTATTCCTCCATCTTTGAATTATACTTCATGTTATCAACCTCCATAGATTCTTCCTCCTTCAAAAGGCCAACATCCACATCACCAATGCTAGTTGTATCTTTTAGGGAGGATGTTGTTCCTTGAGTATTCTTTCAAAAACCTAGGGCGGAGAAGTCATCTTCTTCTTGGGGTATTTAGGTTGTGGGGATATGCAATTAGAGATTACATGCCCATGTTTGGCACATCTATGTCAAAATAAGAAGGAATTCTCATAGACAATGGCCTAGGTCCAATTTCCCTACTAATACTTAAGGGAGATGAAGTTAAGGAGGGACTTATTGATAGAAAAATTCACATAGAACTACACAAAGACTAACCTAGATCTTTTGTGTGTGACATTACTCAGATGTAAAATAGTGACTGAATGAGTTTCCAATCCATCTAAACACTCTTTCACCCCTAAACTCCAATGGCATCATAGGCAAGAGAACCCAAACTAGGGCCAACCAATTGAGTTTGGTATTGAGTTCAAAGCCTGACTTCCATTTATAGAGGGTGAGGTTTCACTTCCTGTAGCTGCACAAACTAGAGATGAAAAAATAAAGTTCTCCTTCATAGTGAACTTGAATAGGAATAATCCCCTTGGCATGGAAGAGATAGTAACACTCCCTTTAAGTTTCCACCTTGAACTTACCCAATGTCTCACCATATCAATCGTGGGTCTGAAAGCCAAGAACCTCCCAACCAAACATAGATGTAGAGAGGAGGAAATATTTTCAATGACCATATTTGGGAGGTTTATTTATGGGCCATTTTCACTATGTGACACATTAGGTTGCACAATTTCCTCCAAGCCAGTGGATTGACCCACCATAGCATTTTTCCATGCCCCACTCTATAGTTTTGGGTCAGTTTTCCCCATTACTACCTCAATTTTACCACCCTTGGGATTGGCATTAACATGTGCTACCACCTCCCCCATGCTTCCAACTTGAGAAGTCTCAGAGGGAATTTGCACCTCACATGTAGTAGTGTCATTAAGACTAGAATCCAATATTTTTAAACCCCACCATGATTTCTGGTGTCGAGTCTCTAGCTTGTGTCTTAGGATCCTAAAACCAAAGACAAATCTAGGAAAGGAAATGACTCTAGCAAAGGTGTAGGGTCTAGATCACACAGGGCTAGGGCCTCCCTAGCAGCACCAACCTTGGCAAGGAATTTGAAATTTTTTGGGTAGGAAAAGTTACAGAGTTTAGTTCTATATAGTATTGCTTACACTATTTCTCTTTAATATTGTGTCTATTTAGTTTGTTATGTATAATTAATATAAAATATTAAAATGACATACTTTCGTATTATCATTCACCTTATTTTTGGAGAATTCATCCCCTATATTGTTCTTTTATAATCTCTTTAAAGCTCTTTATTTTTAATAATAAACTATATTATAATAGAAATCATGATATTCCTTACTTGTCCCTTTACTACAATAATTTTTACAATAATGTTTTCCTTTAGCTACCACTAATAGGCCTTTTAGTCCTCATGGAATTTTATTTTGTGTCTTTCACACGCTCTCCTACTTTTAGGATTTTCCTCATATCTTTGTGATCTCTATAATGATGTCTTTGAGACTTGTTACTATTATAAATCCCCTTCTCTTTTCCACTAATCTTAGTCTCATGACACTGTTTTGATGATTTTCATGAATTTATCTACTAACTCCATTTTTTTTTAATGGATTTTTAATTCAAACTTTTTAGAATTAGTTTTTGTTTCAATCCTTTATTGGGATATTTTTTTAATTGATACAAGATTTTTGTAATATACCTTGATTAATTTTAGCTCAAGGGTGTGTGATTAAATTTCTAGTGTTGCATTAGTGATATGCAATATGATGTGAAGCAGGTTACTAAAACATGTCATTGTATTACATAATAATCCTATGGAATCCTTTTAGGAAAAGGGGAAGGTTAGTCTTTAAATCATCATCTCAAAGAAAGAAGGATATTTTCCTATGGTTGTTCAGATTGAGTGTTCCAACTTGATACTAATGGATTGCTATGGTTGAGTACTTCATACAGATCTTTACTGACTTATGATTACCTTGGAAATTCTAATGGGAGATCCATCCACTCATCATTTTTTAAAATTAATGACAAAAAATTAAGTATCTAAAATTGTGTTTTCTCAATAATGTTCAAAATTTACAATAACTGATTTTTTACTAATAAATGTCATTTTAAATAATGACATAGTTTCAATTGATCTTGACATTACATGCATATTAATTTTACTATGAGGAAAGAATCCTTACTATAATGCAAAAAAATAAATTTATTACTCATGCCTAGTAGTTGAATTTGAAGTTCTTACAAATATTTATAGCAACAAGTGATGATTTGGAAGAGGGATAATGTTGTGAGTTATAATACATGTATTAGGAGATTGTATAGGATTAAGAGGGTTAAAGAGGGGATTGAATTATATTATACAATGGTTGGGTTGTGGAATACAATGTAGAAGGTTTTGGTACCTCAGAGAATGAAACATTATAATATATAAGTTTTGATGTTGATGGAGTAGAGAACCAATTAAATCAGAATTATAAAAAATATTTAAATAATTTGACATATTTGAAGTAGAACAAACATAATTTATTAGGAATTCAAGAATAGAGAAGCTTAAGATAATCCCATGGACTATATTTAAAACTTTACATGGCTTTGGTTTTTATAACTCACTTTGTCTACATGATGAACTACAATAATAACTCAAATGGTTGTATGTCCATGGAAAACATATGCAATAGGAACCTATAATGCCATTTTTTCCACTTTAGCTCCAATATACCCTTCACTAAAATAAACTTAAGTATCTTGAGTTCCCTTACAATACCATTTCCAAATTAATTAGCTAAAATTTAAGTACCCACTAATATAACATGTACCTTCATTAGAAGAAAAGTAAAAAAATCAAGACAAGGCTATGTGAGATAAAACTATGAAATGCATCTTTCTCTTGGTTATGTTGTTTACCAAATACACCATGGTCAAAAGGTCTATTGATTTCAATTCATCCAAACTTTAGTCCCAATACACTTGATGATTCAATTGATTAATTTTTTTGCATATACATATATCAAAGTGCTTGAAAGTCCTTCTTGATGTAACTCTACAGAGATTTTTATCTATTGTCTATACATAGTTAAATCAAGAAGCACTTTCAAGCACTATTATGGACTATAAGAAGATAACAACAATTATAAAGGTGTTCAATGTTGTATTAATTTTTTTCCTACATACATATACCTTCATTCTTTGTCAAATACTCATGTATATAGCTAAAAAAAAATTCCTTGCATTGTCAATCCAAACATCATAGCCTACATAAGCTAGAATGAATGTAGGGGACTGACTAGATGGATTAAAGATCCAACTATCCCCACCATGTATTGATACCATATAATTTTAGAAATATCTAATATTTTAAATAAATTTCTATTGCTTTCTAGATGTTCTAGGTATCCTAAGATATTTGAATTAAGTAGCTTATACTCACTGATAAGAAAACCATGATCCAGCACAACTAGATCCTTAGAGAAGGAATGAATGTTGAGCCTTTGAACACTCAATCTAAAGAAATTTGATGTTACCATCTCCAACAAAATAAATTTATTCAGAGGTACCTAGTCCCAAAACAATGTCAAGCAATAATCCAAATGATTACACAACTAAGATTTCAAACCTTAAGACTTACTTGGCTTTCCTCCTTCACAGGGCTACACCAAACCACTCTATTATGGTTTCCAACCTCAATAATTTACTCCAAAACCTTCAAGGGTATTAAAATGCCCCTAAAAACATGAAACAAAGGTCTGCACTCACTTCTTCAATAGGTTAAACACCAAACACTTACTCAGGCAGAAACTAGGCCTATTCCCAGTAGCCCTAACAAATGGGTATTTCAAAATTTTCACCAAAATTCTCCAAATTTTTTTTAAAGAAAATTAAACTTCTTGATAAAATTTTGGAATAAATATGCAATATCTTATACTTTCATATGGTTCCTTTGGACCAACTACTAGGACCTGTACCTTGCAAACCTCCAAATAGGTCTAATTAGCCCACTTTAACAAAGAAACGGTGTGAAAATATCCTCTCCAAGACCCAAAACCATAAAATATTCTTGAGTTACCTCCCAAATTAAAGGATTTTAAAACTTATTTAGTATTTCATGCTCATCTTACTCCTCAAATACCAAACCCTCATTACTAGGTGCCTAAAACTAGGGCTTCCTCAAACTAGACCATATAATCACTTCCAGGTCAAATCAATAATTCCTTCACCTTGTCTTTAACATCAATCAACACATTCTTAAAAAAAAATATATCCTCATTAAGGGGAATCTCCCAACCTAATACCTTGCACTAGGCACCCTTAACCCTCAACATGCACTATTCATCCAAATTTGTGATCACCAACTCATGCAATTGCCTTACCTACCTTCATTTTAGTTGGTATTTCTATAATACAATTATATAGACTCATTCCACAAGTAACAAGAAGAAAAAAAAAGTGGAATGAGTCCAATCATTCATAATGCCCTCAAAATAATGTAAAATTGCCACCAAATTCAGAGATACAAGGAGAGTAAAATAGACTGTGCACAAAATGTAGGAAAATACTTTAAGACCATTTGGAAATGAATTTTAAAACATTTCTAATAAATCTATAAGGATATTCCAATCCACAAGAACGATATCAGTAGTCTACAAACAAGGGAAAGTTTGATCTTACTGAATTTTTAGAAAATTTGTTTATTATTTTTTGCAAAAATTTGAATATTACATCCTCCTTTGTCCATACTAGGATTCCATGGTCTCTTATATGCATGTATATTGTATTAAAAACCTTAATCTAACTCCTAGACTAAGCACAACCATCAAACTATCAAAACTACCATTGGGCTTAATTAGTCATTATAATTGGAATTCAAATTTGTTAACTTTTATCACTTTTTCCTGAAGACATTCCTATTGACTCAAAATGCTTTTAGTTTCCTTCAATACATCAAATATGACTTAAAACAACTAATTAGTTTCCTTGATTCTTTCAAATATACTTATTACATACTTTTGTCTAATGACCTTTATGAGATCAATTAAGACATATTGACTTATTGACCCACCCTATTACATCTATGAGCCTTGATGGTTTTATTACATTATTTTAGTTTTTTCTTGACCTTTATTACATATTCCACATCCCATTGGCCTCATAGGTCTTCTAGGACTTTTTAGGTTCTCCTGCACCATACTCCCCTTCTATGAAGATTCTCTTGTCACAAGATAAGGTGTTGTATAGGGTATTTGTCTTCATTCCATCCATTATGCTTGTAGGACTTATGAAACTCTATCCTTTCCCATGTTTTTTTTTGTAATAACAACTCATTGTTATTTATTTTGTCCTTTCTCCACCTATGACTTGTAGAAAACTTGCTCATATTATTAGTATTGAAAAATAATGTGTTGGTTCTTTGCCAACTACAATGATGTCTTGACTATCCCATAGCCTTTATAACCTAATTCTTGAGGCTCAATTGACCTTTCCCTCCTTTGGATACTAGAGTTGCTTTTTTTTCTACAACCTTCCGATTCAAAGGGCATTGGATGTCACCTACAATCACACTATCTTGTGCAATCTCATAAACTTCATGTCTTATATCTATCATCACCTTTGATTTAGTGTTAAAATCACCTTATTGCTACATCACTAAATTCTTCACATCCTTCTGGCCTCTACCCTTGGTTCCCTCTATCTTAGGAACATACAAATCCAATAATTATTTTCTCCCCATGAATATGATCCTTTTTCCCAAAAGCTTGATCATCCTGTAAAGGTGTTAAAGTGAAAGTTCTACCATTCTTATTAACAACATGTGTTGTGGAACCCATCATGTAAAGTCCTTCACATGTATTGCCATGGCCTCCCCAATAGGATGTGATAATAGTTCATTGGAACAATGTCACACAAGACTTTATCATTGTATTCACTAATAGAAAATTATAAATATGTTTTCTCTTGAATCAAAATAGTTTGACTATCATTCACCCAAGATGCTCTATAAGGCATATTATGTAGTAACCTTTCTAGATGAAATTTTTATACCATTTCATGTGAGAATAAATTATCATGTTAACTTGAATCAATGATCATCCTATATTTCTTACCTTAGCTCTTGCATTGGGTTATTAAAATAGATACCTTTGGTGTTACTTTTTGTCATAGTGGTGTCCTTCTAAACATCAATGTTTCTCTATCAAGCTCTCTAGATTTGCATTCCCATGAGCTCTAACCTCTTGTTGTTACTCTTCTTGTAACAACTGAATTCTCCTCTTAGTCCTCTTTTCATTTTTCTCATTCAATGGACACTTGAAAGAAGTGTTCCATACTTCATTGCATGTATAACACCTTCTTGTGAATACTCTTGCTCCCCTTCCTAATCTAAACTTTCCTCCACCTTTGTATCCTTCTCTATAATCACAAATGGGTTATTTACCTTTCTAATTACCTCCTTGACCTTTTCCTTCACTAGTAGGTCTTCTTCCTCTACCTCTATTTTCATTACCTCTTTCACTTCCTCCTTTTCTCTATTTCTTCCTCTTTACACTTTCCTCTTCCCTTATGGCCAACTAAAAACATTCTCCTAGTATCTAAGGAGCACTCAATCCAATATCATCCTAAAAATTGTATCCAAGACCATTTATATACCTTGCTACCTTCTTATCCTATTCTTCCAATCCACCCCTTATACTTAACTTGTGAAATTATTCAGTGTATCTCATAAAATCCATATCTTTGGGTTCATATTTTTTCTTAGCGTGTCTATTTGAATTGCATAATATGATGGAAGGAATTGATCCTACATCATAGTCACCATACCACTCCATGATGTGATTTTGGATTCTCCCCTATCCACTCTCTTTGTTTTCAAACTACTCCACCATGTTACAGAAGTCCCTCTCAACTTGGTCTTAGAAAACTTTACCTTCTTGTCCTCATTCATGTCTTCATACTCAAATTAGTTCTTGAGGCCATCAATCTGATACTCCTATAGAGCTATTTTTTTTGTCACTAGTTATGATTAAGTCATAGCGATTGTAAAATTCATTTAGGATAGAAGGAAAGTCAAGTTGATAAAGCTATTAATCTAGTTGGTAAAGAGAAATGAAGTTAAAGGTAATTTCAATAAAAGGAATAAGGACTTGACACCGAGAAAGGAAAACCAAGCATGAAGTTGTACAGGGCTAGAATATCTACTAAACTCAGAGAAGTTACATGTTACCAAGTAGAATAAAAATGTATCATTGAGAATCACATGCTGACACAAGGAGAATCTATAGATACATCAAATCTAGACACCGAGTAGAAAATGGTTTACAAATCTCAAGGAGATTGTCTCACGGAACATTACAGATCTAAATAAGATGATTATGTATGATTACAAGGTGAGATTAACCAATGAGAATTAAATGAGATATATGCATTGGAGATGAAACCAAAGCTAGCATCGCTTAAGGAGAATATTGTAGATTGTTTCCACCACTTCTAGAATTAAGTATAAATGGATCAGAGTGTGAAAATTAGAGATAATGAGAGTGTATGTGCAAAGGAGAAATTTATGAAAGTAGGTGATGAGTAGAGAATCCATCAAGTAATAGAGCAGTAGAGAGAAGATTGTGAATCTGACTTAGAGTTGAAGTTACCGAGTACAAAATTGATTTGTCAGAGAAACACATTATGAGGTAAACAGATATTGAGCATATTGAGTCTAATAAGAATAATATTTATGCAAGTTTTAAAGACAAGTTTATGTAGTGATTAAAATGTAATCATAAATTGTAAATTCTCTTAACCAAGCATATCCTAATAGATCTTATTTTTAAATCCTTTAACAAGGTATAATTCTTAGATTAGAATTGAAAAATCCTTTAGCAAGGTAGACTTAAGTAGTCTTTAGACTCTTAATAGGGTTATAACTCTTAACAGGGTAAGATATCAAAAATAGATAACATTGTAGCTCTAACCGAGTAGAATTTTTATTGCTATAGTGAAGTTTTGTGGGTGTCATCCCGACCGCAATTTTTATCCTCTAACAATGATTTTTGCAATACTTGAATAATGGTGTTATGAGTTATATTTCATGTTAATATTTTATATGTTTTATGAAATGCATGAAAAGTTATGATTTTAGTAAATGGTTAAAATAAATTTAGATAAAAGTGTTTTGGAGTACTAATTCACCCCTCCCCTCCCAGTACTTACATTTCCATGCTTAATCCAACAATTGGTATCAAAGCCAAGTCTCTTATTCAAAAGTTTAACCACTTGAGAGGAAAGATCTTAAGAGATGGAGAGTTATAGATATGAAAAGGTGATTGATAACATGAACATGGAACTAAGGATGGCTAATGACCAGATTGATGAATTGAGGAGAAAACTGGAGCATTCACTCAACAAGAGAAATGAACAAGCACATCAATTGAAAGATACACAAGATCAGGTTGAAGAACTTGAAGAACTATCAGGGTGTAGTATGTATCATGAATCTGGGGCTCCAATATTAGAACTAACCGATTAGGTAAAAGTACTGAAAAGAGAACACGAAGCTCTATTAGTAGGGATGTGTGAAGTCCTATAACAAAAGATAAAATATGAAGATGAAGAAAGAATGGTTGAAGATGAGATAAGGGAAATCAATGCAAGGTTGAATGAGAAACATGGGGAAATATTAAGGTTGACAAAAAATCACTACAACTTGACAGATAAACTAGTGACTGCAAATTGGAAAGTTGCAAGGAAAGTTGGACATAAATTGCTAAACTCAGATTAAAAAAATGAACTTTTGAAGAATGAAATGAAATCTGAAAATGATGCTAATGAAGTATTAAAAAATAATGAATAAACATTGAGGATATTGGATGAATAACTAAAAGGTTAGAGATAACCGAGAGATACTTCTGGACTTGGATTTAATGCAAATAACACCATTGATAAGGGAGAGTCCTCTAAACAAGTAGCAAACTGAGATAATGTTTCTATCCCACTGAAGGAAAAGAATCCTACTTGTTATCACTATGGGAAACCGGGACACACAACTAATGTTTGCAGGAGAAAAAGAGGTAATCCACTGACCATTCCTAAGTTTAATAATTATCATTACAATTGCAATAAGTATGGTCACAAGGAATTTGAGTGTAGGTCAAGGATTTCTAAGAATACAAGGAAGCCAAGATTCAATGGCTATTGCATTAATTGCAACAAATATGGTCACAAGTCTAAAAAATTCAAGTCAAAAAGAAAGAATGAGAAATGGGTACCTAACCAAAAAAATACTGCAAACAAACAATAAGGATCTACTATACCATTAGACTATAATACAAGAATTACTTGTACTGTAAGTGGGGGATTTAGTCACATTGCTACAAATTTCATGTTCATGCATGGAAGGAAAAATAGAAGATCATGTAGAGATTTTGGAATGGCTTATTTTCATTGTCACAAGGGTGGTCACCTAGCCAAAGACTATAGGTATCGATGAAAATCCCCAACTGAGGAACAACTGAGTGAGACTACTCAAGTTAATATTAATTATATAAGAGGTTAGATGAAAGAACATGGAGAAGGAAGTCTCAAGATGATGGAATTGAACTTGGACCAATTGATAGAACCACATCCTCTAGATTGGGTGCACCTTGTTGGCATTAAGTATGTTTGTCATTAGACACAACACTTATTCAGACAGGACAGTGTTTACCAAGAAAATAGGATAGTGTTTACCGAGTAGACAGGACAGTGTTTACCGAGTAGATAGAACAGTGCTTACTGAGTAGACCGAGATTTGCATTGCTTACCAAGTTATCATTACCGAGTGATGAAATGAGTAGTGTTTACCGAGTGCTAGCATGGTAAATAGGGAATTTAGTTTCTACCGAGTGACACTATAGCTACTGAGTCTCCAGTATATACCGATTTTGAAACTACAACCAAGTGGTTAGTATGGACTGTGCCTCCACTTCTACTGAGAGCATGATGATGCTGAGTAACACAGTGGATGCCGAGTATCAGAAAGTCACTGAGTTAGTTTGTAGTAACTAAGTAACTATATTTGGGCTGACTCAGTAATATTTGTGTTAACTTGTTTAAGAGCCAACTTTGTAATTATTTTGCAATTGTTTTGGATTGATATATAGACAATGTTTTGTATCATATCCAAGGTGTGAAAGTAGCGAAGTATGAAAAAGAGAGAAAGGTAGAGATAAGAAAATTACAAAGGGCTACAATAGTATAAGAAGCAGCAAAGATCTATCCATCACAGAAGGTGATCAGTACATCAGAGAATCTCAATCAGCAAGTACAGTTGCAAGTAAGAGATCTACTCTTTCATCCTAACATGTGAATTAGCTTAAAATCCTTTAACCGGGTAGACTTAACAGTGTTTGTAAAATATCTTAACCGAGTGCATACTTTACTTTATGTTTGTAAATCCTCTAACAAGGTGGATCTAGCAGTCCTTATTGCTCCTAATAGGGAAAATCATCAGAAGTGATCATTGTAAGCCTTAACCGGCAAACTTTATACTGCAGTATTGAAGTTTTGTGGGTATCATCCCCACCCCAATTTTACTTTCTATTTGGAAGGTTTCTGGGTCACCAAATCTCTATGTTCAAAGTGTTATGAATGTTTTATTCTTTCTGTTACTCATGCATGCAGTCAGATTATCAATCTAATGTTATTTGAAATATGGTTAAGATCTAAATTTGTTAAAAGTTTTGAAGTTACTGATTCACCCCTCCCCTCTCAGTAACCTGGATAGTATTGGATATTTCCAACAATTGGCATCAAAGCTTTGTGGTTCTTAGGATAAAGTTTGATAGCTTGAGAAAAGATTCAGGACAATGGAGATATTCAGACTTAACAAAGTAATTGAGAATGAAAAGCTAGATCTAGAAATGGCCATAACTCAACTCAAGGAAGCAAAAGAGCATCTTTCCCAATCCCTAAAAGAAGGAAGGAACTTGAAAATCAGATTAATGACCACCAGTATGTTGAAGAAAAGATTGAAGACTTTTTCCCTTCAAGCATCTCAAATGAAGCAAACAATGCAATCAAAGAACTTCTAGAAAAGAGTGGATCTCTGCAAGAAGAGGTAAGAAAATTGAAAAGAGAACAGGAAATTCAGTCAACAAGATTTTGTGAAATCTTGGAACAAAGAAACAAGATGAAAGATGAAATAGATGGAAAGAACAATGAAATCCAGAATCAAACCCTTCGGCTAGAAAACCTTATTGATCAATTCTCCAATGCAAATGAAGAAATCTTGACTCTGAGATCAGAAAATGAAAATTTAAGAGAGGAGCTGAGATCTAAAAAGCAAATCAATTTAAGATTGATGAATGACCTAGATACTGAAAGGAAAATCAATGACAGAATGTTGAAATCTCAAGAAGATATGAATCAGGTGTATGAATGAAACCTTCATAGGCAAAAAATAAAAGTAGGACTTGGATACAAAGAGGAAGGTGAATCCTCCAAACAAGGTACTCAAAAGAATCAGAAACTCACTTGTAATCACTGTGGCAAAATTGGTCATACTTCAAAAAAATGTTGGAACAATGGAAAAGAAAAATTCAATGGAAAATGTTAAAATTGCAATTAGCATGGTCATAAAGAAAATGAATGCAAGGAGAAACCAATATTTAAAGGAAAATGTCACAAATGTAGCAAACAAGGTCATAAGGCATCAAAATGCATAACTAAAACACCCAATCTAGCAGAACAAATTATGAAAGCAATGTTTGGTTTGGATTACAACACTTGGTGTAGATGTCATTAGTGTGGAGAATATGGGCACATTGGCATGAATTGTGTAAGGCATCACTTGAGAAAAAGGGATACTACCATAAGATGTTATAAATGCACTAAGCTTGGTCACATAGCTAAAAAATGCATGAATTTAGGCAAAGTTGAAGATGAAAAGAAAGGAAAAGAAAATAGCATCAGGAAGTAGATGAGACAACAGTGGATTCCTAAACCTACCAAGAAAACCAGTCCAAGTAATGAAGTTACTCATGAAGAGAGTGGCTCTATCAACTCTAACTAAGTCTCCAAGAAAGAACTGGAACTGTATCTTCATAGACATATTCCAAATAGTTCCTGAATTGAAAGGAAGAAAGATCCAAATTAGTATGCAAGATATAGTAGGATCACAAGAAGGTCGGTATTAGTTACCACCGAGCAAGGTCAAGAGTAACATAATTTCATTTGGTTATCGAGTAAGGTTGGAGCAGTATGAATTCATATGTTCTCTGAGTTGCAGAATCTTCATCGAGCATTTGATGCATAGTGGATGACAGTATGTCAAATTCAATACCCTAATTACTACGGAGCATTAATGACAAAATTTTAACAAAAAGCATGAAATCGAGTTCATTCTTCACCGCAAATATCAGCATATTGAGCAGAGAAATTTCTAGTGCGATCAAGTGATTCGAAGCAAAATTTTGCAGTAGAAATTTCTTTGAAGAATTTTTCTTTTTCTATCGAGCTACCATGGCATCATCTAGCACCGAAGTAAAGAAAGGTTCAAAAATGTTAGTTCAAGGAGAATGGAAAGCGTCAGATTTCAAACTCGTGCCCGTGATTGCAGAAACCGTAGATCTGAGTGGAGCTCAATCTCATATTCCTCCAAAGGTACTTCTTGTAAATGAAATTTGCAATCATTTTAAAGGTACAATTCAAGAGCTTGTAACCCTAGAGATAGATGTTGTTCATGATCAACTGTGTGTTGATGGTGTTCTCAAACCGAAACATAAACATTTGGAAGACAAGGGTTTGACACATATCACCCACTTGCCTCGGAGTTTCAAGATAAAATGGATTAGATATATCCTAAGCTGAGTGCATGAAGGTAAAATTTGGCTTGAGCAACCAGTGGAAATAACAAAGAAGATGATTCACCAAATCACTAGTCTTCCCATGCTTGCCAAGGCTAAATCTACAAAAACCCTAGGTCAGCTAGAGTTGGAAAAGAAAACCCTAGCCGAATGGGATGGTAGAGGTATGAGAATAAATAGTATTTATGATGTAGAACTAAATTTGGCACATATGTCATAGCTCACAAGATATACAGTTCAAGTTGGCAGAATAGTGTTCCATGTGAAGGAGTTGACCTAGCTTACAAAATTGTGAAGAACAATCTGTCATTTGACCTAGCAGATTTATTGTTGAAATAGTTCAACAAGAATATGGAGAGCATTCAAAACTCAAAGAACAATCCATGTAAGTTTGGCTCATTATTGGTTTGTTTATTTTTCTATGCTCAAAAGTTTTTCCCATCAAAAGGAACAGTAAAATGGAGAGAGGATGTACCTGTTCTTTATCAGATAAATGAGTATATTGCAGAAGTGGGTGAAAATTTTGTAAACATAATGGATAAATATTTTGAATCTTTTAAAGAAAAGATGAATAACAGATTTTGGATTCCACTAAAGCTGGTGGAAGATTATAAAGATGATGTTTGTTTCATGGTTGATTGTGATAGAGTATACATTCAGGAAGTAAGGCCTATGATTGTATGGGTGAAACCTCTTCCTTATGAGGTAAACATTGATGAAACAATGGATATAATTGAATCCCTAGTAAATCAACCTATTGATCCAAAGGCTCCATACTTTGGAACATATGATGAAGCTAAGATAAGAATTGAGCTAAGCATAAAACTTCCACAGGCGGTTAACAAAGGTAGAAAGAGGATGGCCAAGATGCAATCTAGCACACCTCTAATGTTAACCGAGGACAAAGGAGAGGATATTGTAGAAGAAGAAGAAAGGGATGAGAGTAAAGAAGAACAAGTGCCTGTAAAGAAGAAAGGAAAGGTAACTATCACCAAGGAACCCGAGCAATCCACTGCAGTATTCACAAGGGAAAGATCAAGGGGCAAGGTAGGTAAAGTCAATGATGATATAGTACTCAAAAGGCCTCCTCCCTCATTTGAACAAAAGATTAAGGATTTGAGAGAAGGATATGGAATTTCAAATTTCAAATCTCTCAAATATGAAATTAGATCAGAGGCAGAGCAGCAGGAAATTGAAGATGTTGTTATTGAGAAAATGGGAAAATGGAAGTACTCACCTAATGATATGGCTTCTCAAATTCCAAGCATTCTATTGGATAAAGTCAAGTTGAGATGGTCCAATGCAAGACAAACTGTCAAGGTCATATATGCTCAAACCTTAAGATAGTTAATGCCAAGTTTGAAAGATGATGAAATAAATAAGGCATTAATAGAAAATGAGTGCAAGATGACACTAAAATTCAATGGTTGTTTAATTTTGATCAAAGATATAGAGTCAGTTGTGAAGAGGGAAAATTTTACTTGAAAAAACATCTATCATCTTCACAAACCGAGTATTGAAACCATGATAATAAAAGATATTGAAGATGATAGTGATGAAGAAGAAGAAGAAGTAGTTCAGATTGATAATGTTGAGGTAGAAGAAGTATAGGAAGAAGTTATAGAGGAAGCTAAGAATAATGTTGAGGAAGATGATCTAGTTCAGATAGCTGTAGAGGTGATTGCCTCACTTCCTCACTCTCTAGTAAAAATTGCTATATCTAGCCCGGAGAAAACTTCAAGTGTGATTGTGACAACTCCCTCAGATACATCAAATGTGCAATCATTACTAGCACAGCTCAATGTATCAATGATAGAAGTGGCTACCACTTCATCCACTGAGTTTCAGCCTCCTTCTTCCACCTAGTTGTAGTCTTCAGTACCTTCTTCAATTTTGAGTTTTTTAGCAGTAAGTACTTCAGATTCTACAGTTGTAAATACTTTAGTTTTTGATTTATCAAGTATTCTAGTTAGCATCCCATCAGTCGAAAGTTTATCAATTTTCACTACAAGTCCTACTGTGTCTACAATAATTTCTACTACAAAGGCAATAAGTATAAACACTCAACCGAGTACAAAATTTTTGAGTAAGAGTGTAGTAGAAGATATAGATTTAGATGAGGAGATAGAAATTCCCCAATTAGATTTTGCAAACCTCACAGTAGACCAAATGCAAACAGTTGGTGAACTCCTCCAGAAGAAAGAAAAGCAGAAGAAACTAAAAGAAGAAAGAGATAAGGAATATAAGATCATTGAGGATGCCAAGAACATTTTGGCATAAACAATAGGTGTTGAAGTTGATTCCTCTCAACACATTTTGTTGCAGTTGGCAGAGGTAGTAAACAAGTTCAATGAGGATTCCTCTAGATCAGATAAGTTGCTTGAGAAGGATGAGAAGAAGTTTGAAAATAAAGTGCTTGAGCACATTGCTCAGCAAATAGCTATCAATCAGGCAGGGTTATCTTCAGTTTTGACTAGCATTGAGTCCTCCTATTCCAAGGTAACATCATTTTTTGTCAAAGTATGTAATGTTTCCAAGTTCTCAAAGGAGATTAAAGACAAAATAAATAAAATTGATGAGGATTTGAAGATCAATGCACAGAAGTTGAAACTTGAACCTAGTTCAAGCTCTGCACATCATATGACAGTCAGATTCCTATCTAATAAGCAGTCAGAGTTATTGAAAGAAGATGCAAGGATCAGATCAACATTAATAGATATTCAAAACATGATCCTTCCCATCATGGATATAATGTAGAAGCATATTGCATACTCAAAAACATTGATCCATGAAAATTAGTTTTCAATTGCAGATCACACGATTGAACTCTCTGCAGAAGTCCAGGTTGCACTCCATACATGCAAGATTTTGCAAGATAATTGGGATAGAACTCTAGCACTAATTGGAAAGGTACATTCTGATTTTCTCTCACATTTTGGTATCTCCGTGTAAAATATTTGTATATACACCTTTGGCATTATTGTCAAAAAGGGGGCGAAAGTATATAAGATATATGAGATATGAAAGGGGGAGAAAGTATATGAGAGAAATAGGAAATATGAGTATGAGGTGAAATAAGATTTTTGAATATATACTATATGAGGGAGACATGAAATGTATATACAGCAGTATGACAAAGATAAAATTTTGAAAAATCAAAACTAGTATCAGCATGATTGTGTATATAAGTTTTGGGCAATAAGTGTTTTGTCACTAATGCCAAAGGGGGAGATTGTTGGCATTAAGTATGTTTGTCATTAGACACAACACTTACTTAGACAAGATAGTGTTTACCGAGTAGACAGGATAGTGTTTACCGAGCAGACATGACAGTGTTTACTGAGCAGATACAACAGTGTTTACCAAGCAGACTGAGATTCACAGTGCTTACCGAGTTATCATTACCGAGTGATGAAATGAGTAGTGTTTACCGAGTGCCAACATGGTAAATAGGGAATCCAGTTTCTATCGAGTGACACTATATCTACCGAGTCTCCAGTATATACCGAGTTTGAAACTACAACCAAGTGGTTAGTATGGACCGTGCCTCCACTTCTACCAAGAGCATGACAATGCTAAGTAACACAGTGGATGCCGAGTATCAGAAAGTCTCTGAGTTAGTTTGTAGTAATCGAGTAACTATATTTGGGCCGACTCAGTAATATTTGTGTTACCTTGTTTAAGAGCCAACTTTGTAATTATTTTGTAATTGTTTTAGATTGATATATAAACAATGTTTTGTATCATATCCAAGGTGTGAAAGTAGCGAAGTATGAAAAAGAGAGAAAGGTAGAGATAAGAAAATTACAAAGGGCTAAAGCAGTATAAGAAGTAGCAAAGATCTATCCATCATAGAAGGTGATCAGTACATCAAAGAATCTCAATCAGCAAGTACAGTTGCAAGTAAGAGATCTACTATTTCATCCTAACAGGTGAATCAGCTTAAAATCCATTAACCGGGTAGACTTAATAGTCTTTGTAAAATCTCTTAACCGAGTGCATACTTTATTGTATGTTTGTAAATCCTCTAACAAGGTGGACCTAGTAGTCCTTATTGCTCCTAACAGGGCAGATCATTAGAAGTGATCATTGTAAGCCTTAACCGGCAAACTTTATACTGTAGTATTGAAGTTTTGTGTGTATCATCCCCACCCCAATTTGACTTTCTATTTGGAAGGTTTCTGGGTCACCAAATCTCTATGTTCAAAGAGTTATGAATGTTTTATTCTTTATGTTACTCATGCATGCAGTCAGATTATCAATCTAATGTTATTTAAAATATGGTTAAGATCTGAATTTGTTAAAAGTTTTGAAGTTACTGATTCACCCCTCCCCTCTCAGTAACCTAGATAGTCTTGGATATTTCCAACACACCTTGTTAGGAATGAATGCAAAGTGTTTTGGCAGTCAATCTGTAGCAGTTGTTGTTGCATTCATGACTTGGATTGTCATTGATGTGAACACAGTGATATTCTAGATATTAGTAGGAAAGTAGGTACAACTTTGTTTTATTCACATGTTGTATTGTAGATTGGATTTTGCATAGTTGATGGTATGTTCTTTGGTTTTTTATTAACCTATGGTTAACAATGCAAAAATAAATTCATTCATTTGTAAGAGTTATGAGCATTTTGGTGAAAGCAGTGTTTAGACAGTGTTTCTGTGTAGCGATGTTCAGAAATCAAAGGATATCTCTTAGCTGGGATGGAATCTAATTTTTTCCAATTAAATGGATGTTGGAGACTCATTCATGATGATGTGGTTCACAATGCAAACTTCGAGGATATGTTTGGAGAAAGTTACAGTAACTGGAAGCCGACAGTTTTATGTGAATTTTGTGTGTAGCATGTAGAATTTATTATTTTGTAATTGAGGAGTGACTCATTTTTAATTATTTGAGTTTGGTATATAATAAGGAATTTTTTCCTTATTTTAATGTGTACTATGAAGAGTGAGATGCGAATATATGCATGAAGTGAAGAAAAGAGCTAATTCAGTGATGAAGGAAGACTTGTGAGTACAAAGATCTGGAATTGTGATCATGTGTAGCAGAGAGTGCAGTTTTGGCATAGTGTGAAGGAGGTAATATATTTCATATTATTCTATTGAATAATTCTAAGATCTTTTGGACACTGAGTTCAGAGATCTTGCCTTGACGCTGTTTGGGCAGTGGGTCCTTTTGTCTTCCATAAACTCTTAACCGGGTTAGAATCTTTTAACAGGGATTCAAAATCTCCTAACAGGGATTTATATGTACTGAATGTATTTCATAAGACTCCTAATAGGGTCCATCCTCTAACAAGGAACTTTCATATTAGTGCATCATTTTGTGGGCATCATTCCCACCGGGGCTTACTCTTTTCAAGAGGTTCCCTAGTCAACATATCTTGTGTTATTGTGCAATTGTGTATGGTTATCTTTCTATGGTTGATCAGTACATTGATTATATTGTTTAAAGCTATTGAATGGTTAAATTATCTGATAACTGATTCAACCCCCCCCCCTCTTTGTTATCTTGGGGAACTTTACTTTCTAACAATTGGTATCAGAGTGGCAGGTCCTTGAAAGAAAATTTTAACAACTTAAGGAGATCCATGGTGAATTTCAAAAAAGAAAGCCCTAAGTTTGATGGAGTAAATTTTGATAGCTGAAAAGAAAAGATGAAGACACATCTATTGTGTTTAGGACCAAGTTATTGGTTGATTACAAAGAATGAGAAGACTCTCATTGAGGAAGACGATCTAGAGGCAGGAACTAAAGATGAACTAGATCTATTCATGTGTAACATACTTGCAAGAGAGGCACTTTTGTCAGCACTACCGGAGAATGAATATAGTCAGGTAAGATGTTTGAAAACATCTCATACAATTTGGAAAGCTTTACATTCTACTTTTGAAGGTGATGAACATGCAAAGAAGGCTAGATTACATAATTGGATTTGTGCATTTGAAGATATCAGGATTATGGAAGATGAATCTATTAGAAGTTATATTGGTAGGATGTCTGAGATTGTGATAGGAATAAAGTCTTGTGGAGGTGATAAGACAGAGAATGAATTGATATGGAAAATTCTAAGAACTTTGACACTAGTATTGAAGCAGACAACACAGATGATTGAACGAGTGATACCTTGTACATCAAACTTTTCAAGAGAGACTCTTCTTGGAAGATTAGAAACTGTAGAGATGAACTTGAGATTATCAGGAGAGCTACCTAGAATGGAAACAACATTCAATGCTCTT
The DNA here is from genome assembly GCA_027943335.1 of Chamaecyparis obtusa. Classification (NCBI taxonomy): domain Eukaryota; kingdom Viridiplantae; phylum Streptophyta; class Pinopsida; order Cupressales; family Cupressaceae; genus Chamaecyparis; species Chamaecyparis obtusa. The sequence continues at coordinate 95,938 of BSBK01004392.1, read as the reverse complement.
AGCATTAGACCTACAAGGAGTACTAGTGTGAATGGAGATTATGCCAGTAGTAGCAGATCTGAGGAAGATAAGAAGATTGAAGAAGGTATTGCATTACTTGTAAAAAGAGAACCAGATGGTAAGGAAATCTTTAAATGTTGGACTTGTTAAGAATATGGTCATTTTGCATCTAAATGTCCTAAAAGAGTTAAGAAGTATAGAAGCAACTTTAAACCTAGGAGATCTAAAGAATGTTATTATGCAAATGATGAAGATTTTAAAGCAGGAATTGAAAAACATTTAAGTGACAGTGATAATGATAACTTTGAGGAAATAGGATTTGTAGCAATTAAAGAAGAAAGTTCTGAATCTGATAAAAGGGAAGAAAAAGCATTAGTTTCACAAGTTGAAAAGAAATCTAATTGGATTATAGACAGTGGTTGTTCACATCATATGACTGGAGATAAAAGAAAATTTGTTAAGTTAGATAATTATGATGGAGGAATTGTTAGGGTTGGTAACATTGCACCTTGTTTGATTAAGGGTATAGGATCTATCACTCTTGATGGAAAGACTAACACTGATGATGTTTACTTTGTTGATGGACTAAGACATAATCTACTAAGCATTGGACAATTGGCTGATAAGGGTTATCGAGTTTGGTTTTCTGAGAAAACTTGTGTGATAAAAGATAAAGATGGAAATTTGATTGGAAAAGGATCCAGAACCAAAGGTAATGTATTTTAGTTGAATCCTACTGAGATGACATGTTTGATAACTAGGATTGATTATAGTTGGTTATGGCATAAAAGGTTTTGTCATATAAACTTTGATAATATTGTTAAGGTGAGCACTACACATGTGGTAAGAGATTTACCTAGAATTATGAAACCTACTAACATGATTTGCAAAGAATGTATGATGGCAAAGCAGAAAAGGAGTTCATTTCCCAACAAGAATTTCACATCGGCAGAGAAGTTGGAGATTGTTCATACAAACTTGAGTGGTCCTACTAGGACTAGAGGATTCTATGGTGAAAGGTATTTTATGATTCTTGTTGATGATTTTACAAGAATGATGTGGATTGCATTTTTGAAAGAAAAATCTGAAGCATTTGATAAATTTAAGATCATGAAAAGAAAAATTGAGAATGAATCTGGAATGAAGATTAAGTGTCTAAGATCTAATAGAGGTGGTGAATTTACATCTAGAGAGTTTAACACCTTTTGTGAAATGAATGGTATTAAGAGACAACTTTCAGACCCTAGAACACCAGAACAAAATGGTATTGCAGAAAGAAGGAACAGGTCAATAACTGAAGCAGCAAGAGCTATGTTGTTTGAAAATGATTTGGCTAAAACTTTTTGGAGAGAAGCAGTGAACACAGTAGTATACACTATGAACAGAGTACAAATTAGAGTAGATACAAACAAGACACCTTATGAATTATGGTTTGGACATACACCCTCAGTTAAGTATTTTAGAATTTTTGGAAGTAAATGTTATATAAAGAGAGATGATGATATAGGAAAGTTTGATCCTAGAAGTGATGAAGGAATATTTCTTGGATATTCTTTAAAAAGCAAAGCATATAGATGTTATAACAAAAGAACTAAGACTATTGTTGAAAGTGCAAAAGTAAAAGTTGATGAGAAGTTTAAAATTTAGGAAAGAATGCTTGATTATGAATCTGATGGAGAAGCACAACCTCAGCCTAACATTGAAAATGAAAGATTATTTTTTGAAACTAATAGTGATTTGCTGAATGAAAGTCATACTAAAGAAGACAGAGAAGAAAATAGAGAAGAAAATAGAGAAGAAAATAGAGAAGAAAGTAGAGAAGAATCCACAGTCGGAACAAGATCAGTAACTATGACACCTAACAGGTATACTTCAAGACATCACCCTGTTGAGCAAGTTATTGGAAGTTTAGATAGAGGAGTTTTGACTCAGAATAAGGTACATTTATGTTTGATTTCTCAAATTGAACCTAAGACTACTAATGAAGCTTGTGAAGATGAACATTGGATCAATGCTATGAAAGAAGAACTAGAGCAGATTGAAAAAAACAAGACATGGGAATTGGTCCCTAGACTTGAAGACAAGAATGTGATTGGAACAAAGTGGGTATTCAGAAACAAGATGAATGAACAAGGAGAAGTGATAAGAAACAAAGAAAGATTGGTATGTAAAGGATATTCACAACAAGAAGGAATTGACTATGAAGAAACTTTTGCACCTGTGGCCAGACTTGAAGCAGTGAGAATGTTTCTAGCACATGCAACTTACAAGAAATTCAAAGTGTATCAGATGGATGTGAAGTTAGAATTTTTTAATGGTGAATTGGAAGAATAAGTCTACATTGAGCAGCCTAAAGTTTTTCCTTTGACACAAGGAGATATGGTATGTAAGTTAAAGAAAGCTTTATATGGATTAAAACAAGCACCTAGAACCTGGTATGCAAGATTGGATAAGTATTTATTGAAATTGGGATTTATAAAAGGAACAACAGATAGTAACTTATACAAAAAAGAAATTGAGAATGGTTTGCTGGTTATAGTTATATTTGTTGATGATATTATCTTTGGAGGAGAAGATGAAGCTAGTGAAAAATTTGCAGATGAAATGAAGACTGAATTTGAGATGAGCATGATTGGAGAAATGAAATATTTTTTGGGATTACAGATAACACAAAGCAAGGAAGGTATATTTGTAAGTCAGACTAAGTATTTAAATGAATTATTGAAAATATTTGGAATGGAAGATTCTAAACCTGTTGGAACACCTATGGTAACTGGACATAAGTTATCTAGCAAAGATGAGACACTAGCAGTTGAGCAGAAAAAGTACAGATCTATGATTGGAGGATTGTAGTACTTGACACATACAAGACCTGATATAGCACATTCAGTGGGGATTGTAGCAAGATTTCAAGTAGAACCTAGAGAATCACATTATGCAGCAGTAAAGAGGATACTGAGATATCTGAAAGGAACAATGGATTATGGATTATGGTATGAGAATTCTAATGATTTTACCTTATGTGCCTATACTGATGCAGATTGGAGAGGCAGCATTGATGACAAGAAAAGCACCAGTGGTGGAGCCTTTTTTCTTGGAGGTAAATTGGTCTCTTGGCTAAGTAAGAAGTAGAATTGTACTTCATAAAGCACAACAGAAGCAGAATATGTTGTAGCAGAAAATAATTGTAATCAGATTATTTGGATGAAGTAGATGTTGAAATATATTGGAATAAAGTTTGATGAGCCTGTTGTTATACATTGTGATAACACCAGTACAGTGACTATGTCAAAAAATATTGTTTTACATTCTAAGACTAAACATATTGAGATCAAGTATCATGTTGTAAGAGAGAAATTTGCAGAAAAAAAATATTGGAGTACATAAGTACAAAGGAGCAGATAGCAGATATATTTACAAAGCCTTTACCTAAGGATACATTTGTGTATCTGAGAGGTATGCTTGGGGTTATGCCCCAACCTATTTTTGAGAATTGATGCAGATGATTGCATCAGTCCAGTGGTACATGAGCCCTATCTTTCTTCTCGATTGGATGTTGGAACTTCCTCTATGGGTGAGTTTATGAGCTGAGTCATGAGGACTCTTGTTATTGTATTCTTCTAAAAAGTGTCTTTTGACATTAAGTTGTTGCTGACTTAGTGATAGAATTTCTATCATTGATGTCAATGGGGGAAAGATATACATGAAAAACATTGTGAATTGTATGAGAAAGCTGAATAGGAAAACGAAGGAAGATTTAATTTGATATTTTGTAGTGATGTTGTAGTATTGGATTTTTGGAACATTGGATGTTTTTCATCTATGTTTCCATCAATGCCAATGGGGGACATTGTTAGGAATGAATGCAAAGTGTTTTGGTAGTCATTCTGTACCAGTTGTTGTTGCATTCATGACTTGGATTGTCATTGATGTCAACATAGTGATATTCTGGATATTAGCAGGAAAGAAGGTTCAACTTTGTTTTGCACACATGTTGTATTGTAGATTGGATTTTGCACAATTGATGGTATGTTCTTTGGTGTGTTATTAACCTATGGTTAATAGCGCAAAAATAAATTCATTCATTTGTAAGAGTTATGAGCATTTTGGTGAAAGCAATGTTTAGACAGTGTTTCTGTGTAGCGATGTTCAGAAATCGGAGGATATCTCTTAGTTGGGATGGAATATGATTTTGTGCAGTTAAAGGGATATTGGAGACTCATTCATGATGATGTGGTTCATAGCGCAAACTTTAAAGATATGTTTGGAGAAAGTTACAGTAACTGGAAGCTGACAGTTTTATGTGAATTCTGTGTGTAGCGTGTAGAATTTATTATTTTGTAATTGAGGACCGAATCATTTGTAATTATTTGAGTTTTGTATATAAGAAGGAATTTTTTCCTTATTGTAATGTGTACTATGAAGAGTGAGATGCGAATATATGCATGAAGTGAAGAAAAGAGCTAATTCAGTGATGAAGGAAGACTTGTGAGTACAGAGATCTGGAATTGTGATCTTGTGTAGTAGAGAGTGTAGTTTTGGCACAGTGTGAAGGAGGTAATATATTTCATATTATTTTGTTGAATAATTCTAAGATCTTTTGGACAGTGGGTTCAGAGATCTTGCCTTGAAGCTGTTTGGGCAGTGGGTCCTTCTGTCTTCCATAAACTCTTAACCGGGTTAGAATCTTTTAACAGGGATTCAAAATATCCTAACAGGGATTTATATGTATTAAATGTATTTCATAAGACTCCTAATAGGTTCCATCCTCTAACAAGGAACTTTCATATTAGTGCATCATTTTGTGGGCATCATTCCCACCAGGGTTTACTCTTTTCAAGAGGTTCCCTAGTCAACATATCTTATGTTATTGTGCAATTGTGTATGGTTATCTTTCTATGGTTTATTAGTACATTGATTATATTGTTTAAAGATGTTGAATGGTTAAATTATCTAATAACTGATTCACCCCCCCCCCCCCCCCCTCTCAGTTATCTTGGGGAACTTTACTTTCTAACACACCTATCTTCACCTAATCGGTCAAAGGTATGAGTAGGAGTTGATAACTAAAATTTTATCTTAAATTAGTAACTAACATTCGAGAAATTATATATTTATAGTATATTAAGATGCATTTGGATATATGTTGTGAAGTTGACATTTCATATTTTGATGGGTAAGAGTATATGTTATTTTGTTCCATTCGGTAAAAGGAAAATGCATTTGGTAATCAATCAAAAGGGAATTAGTAGAGAGCATTTAATACTAAAATTATAATAGCTAGAAACCCTAATTGAGGAAAAAATATAAATAGACCCTTTTTTATTTTATTTTCACCTTACATTTTCAAGAGAATTTGACTCATTGTGTAGATACAAGATGACCGAGTACATCCAAGTGACCAATCAAGAAAATCTAAGCATTGTCAAGCATATTCAAGGTATTTATGATATTTTCCCAATCTATGTTAATGTAAACAAATTTCTATTTAATCGAAACCCTATTTTTCAAGAGATTATTTATGTGAATCAAATGGCACCCAAAGTAAAAAAGCTTGTTGTTGTGGAGAAGATTGACCCTGTCAATTTGAAGTTTAAGCTATCAACCACCATAGCAGCTGAAATTGATAAATCTTGAGCCCTATCTTTGATCCCACCAAGAGTCATTCTTATTGAAGACATTCACACCTTCATACATTAAAAAATTGAAGACATTTACTAGGAAGAGATCAACACATCCTATCAGAATCTATGTGTGAAGAGAAGTTGAAGGATAATCATACACATTTGGAGACCAAGGGTTTTGTTCATGCTATGCATGTACCAATAGTTTTTAAGTAGGAATGGATGATTATTGTTCTAATCGAAGTACATGATTAATTCATGTGGCTCAATGCACCTGTGAAGATCACAAAATATGTATTACATATAGTTACAGGATATCCAATTGGTGATAGCCAGAGAGAATACAAGAAAATAGATAAAAACAAATTGATTACTCAAGTTAAATGGAAAGGTAGAGGTCTAAAATTATCTAATGTTAATGATCCCAAGATGAGATTAGTGTGCAACATAATCTCTTACAGAATCTTCCAGTCATCTCGGTTAGACAATGTGCCTTGTGGAGCTATTGATATAGCTTAAAAAAAATTGTGAAGAAGGATACAAAGATACATCTATGTGAGATCTTGTTGAAACAACTTGATGATAACATGAATACAATTAGGAAGGCAAAGACTAATACTTTGAAATTCAGATCACTACTCCTGTGCATACTTTTATACTTTCATAACTTCTTTCCATCAATCGGTGATGTGGTGTGGAATGTGGATAAACCAATAATCTATCAAATCAATGAGTTTATTTAAAGTTTAGGAGACAATTTTGACATGGTGATGAATGATTGTTTGCAAATTTTAAAACTAAGATGCATAATAAGTACAAAATTTTGCCCAGCCTATGGAAAAATACAAGGATGATATTTGTTTTGAAGTGGATACTGATACTTGTATAGTGGGAAATATGGAGCCTAGAACCATGTGGCTACCACCTATGGGCTATCAAATGGATATTGATGCCGCTTCTATGCATATTGAAGGACTATTAGAGGAACCTATTGACACAAGAGCCAATCGGTATGGAACTTATGAAGAGATAAAGAACAAAATAAAACTAGGTATATTGATACCTAAGGACTTAAGGAAAAATCTCATAATGATTAGTAATTTATCATAGAATTTGAGTATTTGTTTTGAAGAAGATGAAGCTGGACCATCAGAGGTTAAGGGGAAGAAGATTAAAATGACAAAAGATACCCCTAGTCCAATCAGTGTAAGACCACTGACAAGATCTTCCTCCACACTGAGAGACAAGAAGAAAACAGAGATTAAACCATCAAAGCCTAAAACATACTCAAGGGAAAAGAAGACTAATGGGAGACCTAGAAGAAAGTTTAAATTGAAAGAAGAAAATGAAACTGAATTAGAAGATGTAACACAATTTGAGGTTGTGCATAATCAAGCACCGAAAAAGAGAAACCTAGATGAGTCACTCAAGGTACTTAAGAAATATGGAGGTTATTTAGGATTAAAACAATTTAAATATGAAAATAGGAGTGATGAAGAAAAAGAGAAAATTGAAGAATCTATTTTGTTTACTCTACATAATTTTAGAACTACATTGATAGAGATAGCCACTCAAATATCAAATGAGTTATATCCAAAGAATAGTTCTAGATGGAAATATGCCTTGGCATCTGAGAAGAAAATGAGGGAGAGATTCCTAGCTATCATAGCACCTGACTTATTCAAAAGAGGAATCAAGGAAGCACTGTAAGAATATTCAAAGAGATTCCTAATAAAAATAAGAGCACTAAATATAATGGTTGGTAAATTAGATGAAGTTCAAAGGAGACTGATGATTTATGGTGAAATATATTCCTTCCCGATCAATCGACAGATACAAAAAGCAAGGAGCAAACATGGAATTTAGATCCCATCAATTTAACTAAAGATAAAGAAGATGTCATCATAAAAGATATAACAGACAAAGATCCAATGGAGGATATTAAAGATGATGAAGATGTAGTGGCTACCAAGGCCAAGAATACTGAAGAAATGAACATTGATGATCCAACAAAGGTAAATATAATGGATGAAGATCCTGTTATTGAATAGTTAATGAATTTTCTTGAGATTGAAGAAATTATCTCAGAGGTCACAAAGGATGGTCCAACTAATGCCCCCACCTAAGCAGAAAAGAAGACTACACCAAAGGATATCGAGGCCACTATAGAGACCGAGTCTACCAAAGGTCATAATCAAGAGCTAGTGATCCCTACCAAGACTAAAGAACAAGAGAAGGAGAAGTTCAAGGAGAAAGAAAAGGATAAAGAAGAATAGAAATAAGAGACTCAAGAATAAAATGAGGAAAAGAAACAAGAAGAGAGGAATGAAGAAGAGAAAAAAGAAGAAAAAGAAGAGAAAACTGACACTACTACTACACAATCTGATGCAAAGAAGGCATCTTTAGATAAGGAAAATTCAAAGAAATGGAAACATGAAAAGGAGAAGGTTTATTTGAGCCAACCTATCATTATACAAAAGATTGATATCTCCACCATGAGCCCTAAATAACTATTTGAGTTTGGGGACTTACTAAAAAGGAAAGTTGCACAAGATAAATTTCTTGCTAAGAAGCATAAAATAGATGTAATGGAAAATGCCAAAGAAATATTGCATGAGATTATACTTGAGGCTTATATAGATGAAAAATGAAGTATATATAGCCAATTGATTGAAATGGTGAGCTAGATAAATAAACCTAGTACCGAGACCACTAAGTATCTGATGTAAGTGAACAGAAAACAAATGGTGAATAAATTTATTGAAGAACTACTTCAATCAGTTGCACTTGACAAGGTAACACTCTCTAAGATGGTTACTGAGTTAGTAAAATAATTGCAAGATATTCTTTTATTATTTCATAATATTTTTTTTATTTCAAATTTCACCAAGGACATCAAGGCTAAAGATGAAAATATGGAAAAGGAGCTGACTGAGAAGGTAGCTAAGGTATCTATCACACCTGATACTTTCAAGGTATACTATCAAAGGCTACAACACTTAATGAAAGTACAACATGAGCTGAGTAAAGAGGAGAATAAAATTAGAATGGATCTCATGGAGCTACAAACATTTTTGATACCACACATTGAATCATTGCAGAAACATGTGCATAAGGAAAAAGACTTAGTGAGTACACCAGATGTAAGTGCTATGTATAGCATGATTAGTCTAATAGGAGATAGTAGTGAACATATTATATTATTGAAAACACTAAAGGATTCATGGAAGGAATCACTAAAGGATGCACAAGAAAAGTATAAATCTAAGCTTTCCAAGATCCCTCCACCAGACAAATAGTAAGTAATTGTTTTGGCATTTTTTTTAAAAAAAGGGGGAAATGTGTGTGTGTGTGTGTGTGTGTGTGAAAAAGAGGGTTAACATAAAATAGTGTTATGGAAAAAGAGGAAATATGTATATGAGAAAATATATGAATTATGATGGATAGATATCAGTAAATGGATTATTAGTACATGGGGAGTAATAAGTAAAGATAAGTAATGGACATATAAGGTTTTAGCGAGATACATATACATGGGAAATTTTGACTAGGACACAAAAAATTTATGAATTTGAAGTTTTTAACAAAGATACCAAACTAATACCAATGGGGGAGACTGATACTCCTATAGAGTTATTTTTTTGCCATTAGTTATGATTAAGTCATAATGATTGTCAAAGTCATTCGGTAAAGAAGGAAAGTTAAGTTGGTAAAGATATTAAGCTAGTTGGTAAAGAGAAATGAAGTTAAAGGCAATTTCAGTAAAATAAATAAGGAGAAGACATCGAGCAAGGTAAACCAAGCACTGAGCATCGAGCACCAAGTTATACAGAGCTACAAAATCTACCGAATCGAGAGAAGATACATGTTAACGAGAAGAACTAAAATGTATTATTGAGCATCATAGGCCAACACAAGGAGAATCTACAGATATATTGAATCTAGACACTAAGCTCAGAAAATGCTTTACAAATCTTGTGGAGATTTTCTGATAGAGCATTGGAGATTTAAATATGATGATTATGCATGATTAAAAGGTGAGATTCACCAATGAGAGTTAAATGAGATATATGCATTAGAGAAGTAACCAAAGCTAGCACTACTTAAGGAGAAGATTCTAGATTGTTTTCACTGCTTCTATAATTAAGTATACATGGATCAAAGTATGAAAGTTAGAGGTAATGAGAGTATATGTGCAAAGGAGAAATTGCAGAAAGAAGGTGATGAGAAAGAAGCCACTAAGTAATAGAGCAGTAAAGAGAAGATTATGAATGTGATTTAGAGTTGAAGTTGCCGAGTACAAAATTGATATTGTGAGAGAAGCACATAATGAGGTAAATAATTATTCAGCATATTGAATCTGATAAGCATAATATTGATGCAATTCTTATAGACAATTTTATGTACTGATTAAAGTGTAATCATAAATTGTAAAGTCTCTTAACCGAGTAGATCCTAATAGATCTTATTTTTTAAATCCTTTAACATGGTACATTTCTTAGATTAGAATTGTAAATTTCTTTAGCAAGGTAGACTTAATCAGTCTTTAGACTCTTAATAAGGTTAATACTCTTAACAGGGTAAGATATAAGAAATAGCTAACATTTTAGCTCTAATTGGGTAGACTTTTTACTTTAGTTGTGAAGTTTTGTGGGTGTCATCCCCATTGCAGTTTTTATCCTCTAGCAAGGATTTCTGTGCTACCAAAATAGTGGTGTTATGAGTTATATTTCATGTTAATGTTTTATATCCTTTATGAAATGCATGCAAAGTTATGAATTTGGTGAATGGTTACGAAAGTTAGGTAAAAGTTTTTTCAAGTACTAACTCACCCATCCCCTCTCAGTACTTATCTTCCATACTTAATACAACACAATCCACTCTAAGAATTCCTCACTATCCATCTTTCCATTATAGGTAGGTAGATATAAATGTGCTCTACTACCCCCACCTTGTATTGCTTTAATAAATCTTATTGTTTTCCTTTCATCAACATCCAAATCATCTTCCTATCCTCTAGGACTATTGTCATCTTCCCTCTCATCTATTGGATTATGGAGAGGGGTGGGTGAATCAATAATCCTTGATTCTATGTACCTTAAAATCATTCTACTCATATAACACCAATATTTAACATGGAAAACCAGCTTTGAGAAAAATAATTGTGGGAATTGTCACCCACCAAAGAAAATACTCTTTTGAAGTATGCTTTTTTAAGAGCCAAGCCTGTAAAAGATTACAATACACACTACAACGTGTTACCCGATCAAGGGATTTTCCTCAGATCTATTAGGATTTTCACCCTATTAGGAAAGGCCTAGTTAAAGGTCTTCAAACACTCTTTAGAATGTTACCTTTTGCAAGTATTTGGCAAGAAGACTATTAAGTCCACTTAGTTAAGAGATTTTTTGTTACAAATTTTAATAAGAAATAGTAAATAAATTGAACTATAAATCTGCAACTATCCTTTGCATAATCAAACATCATTTCACTTTTCTTCTTCACTTCAATCCTTCACTTTCCACTGGCTTCAAAACTTCATCAAATTTAACTTTCTGACTCAGAATCCAACCTTGTCCTTCTTCACTACATTACTCAGTGACTCTTTAACCCTTCAATTTTCCAACCATTTGTTCATACAAATTCATCCTTTATATAAACTTTTTTTTTCCGCTTAATATCCTTTATCATATTTTATTCTGATTAATTTCAATTGTCATATCAACTTCACAAACTATTTCAATGAATATAGATCTCAGTAACATAGTTTATCTTCACCTTGGAACTTGAACTTTATTGAAACTTGTTCCTTCTCTTTTAGCCACTTGGATTTGTACCATATATCATCATCATGAATTTTCCTGATCGTATATCTCTCCTACTAACTCTTCCTTATCATTAGAATCTTCCATCTCATCATAGGGTGGCTCGAAGAAGTTGAGTCCCACTTTTGGGCAAAAACTGGAAGTGTTTTCCCTTTTTTTTCAAATTTACAGTCAATTGATGTCTAAATTTGAGGCACTTAGAGATTGAATCTTGGAAAACTTTTTTAATATAAAATGTAGTTCTCATAATCTAGTTTTCAAATATGTAATTTATTTAAATACCCACATGGTATAGAGTTATTTTTAGTGGGAATATTTAAAAACTATGTTTTCAAAATGCCTATTTTAGGACCATACCATAGTCGTGTACAACCACCATATTTTGACCTAAATAAATGATTTTTTGTGAATCCTTCTACTGAAATATACCTAAGACACCAATATTAGTGAGAATTATTTTTCTTATTTTTTATTAAATATATTTTTTTTAATTAATTTTTAATTGACTATAAAACACATTTTTAGAACCTTTGGTGTACGACCACCATAATTTGATGAAAATTTCATATTTTTTCAAAATTGTTTTATGTATCCTTAAGAGAATTGTATCTAGATTGATGTCATATAATTTATCTTCCAAAAAAATTAAAAATTAAAAAGTTATTAAAATTTTTGTGAACCTCACTATTTCACATTTAGGTACCACTTTTAACTAATAAATAATGCAAACATAGTAAAAATAATCATATCACTATGAAATTTACATTTTTGAAACCAGGACAGTGAGAACTCTAATGGGTTTTTGTTTCGTAAAAAAATACGATTAGGAAGGCCTCAAAAATTATGACAAGACAAAAATATGGCATTCCAGTGCCTTAACGAAATTTTTGGAGGTCAAGGAATAGGATTGGTTCCACCAAGCCTAAACCAAACCTATTTTGAAATGAAATCCAAGGTGGATGTGTGTTTCTCGCTCATGTCTTAAGAAACAGGTGCCCCATTATTTAAATTCAAAAAATGGGCACCCATTTCTTTAAAAAAATATCAGAGTGTTAAAATGCATTTCTAGTCTAAAAAACATAAAAAATTAAAAAATTAAAAATAAAATTGTAAATGGGTATCTGTTTCAAAAAAAATGGGCACCCAATTTTTGAATTTTGGATTAGACGCCCAAACCTAAATCAGGTGCCCGTTTCGAGTGACATCTTCCAATTCTACAAGAATTTCATCGAATTGGCACCTAACATTTTGCACTTACCCCATAGGTCAAAATTAAATGTCATTTTTATCCTTGTATTTAATTTTTGTTCCTTGCTCGGTGAATAACTTCTTCTCTTTAATAGAATTTTGGTTATCTTCGCTCAATGTCTAAAACCTTCTGCTCGGTGTCTTGAGTTCCTTTTCCATTACCAAAACTTTCTTTTATTTTAACTGAATAACTTTTTCTCTTTACCGAATGGCATATTCTTCTCGGTAGCCAAAAAAAAATTTCTTATCAACTTGATTAATATTTTTTACCATTATTTACCAAATTCATATATAATCATATGTTAGGTAGAAAAAAATTATATCAACATAATATTAGCATTGTTTGGTCTGTATCAATTACCCAATTAATTTCTTCATCTTCACAACATATCACTTCTTCTTCTTCTTAACTCATTCAAATTATATCATACTTTGAATGATATGACAACACAATATAAATCAGATATCAATTTCTCGACATCAATGACAAGATTATAATTGATCTAATCTTTCTACTAACTTCTATACCTCTGATCTTAGTCGGTCTTCATTATCATCACCATTAGTTATAGTAACAATCTCCCTCTTTTGCATTGATGGAAACAATCATTGTCAATTGATGATGGAAACACTTACTATCAAGTCCTATACTCCCTCTGAGTTGTAACTTCCTTCTTTGTTTGATCTCCTTTTGTACATCTTCTCCCTCTTGGATATTTCATCTCTCAATAAATCTTATCCTCTTAGTAATCTTCTCCCTCTTTAACAACAATGCCAAAGACACATACTCCTGAAAATTTTTCTCAGGCAATAAATCATACCTCAAATGTATTGATTTCTCATTGAAGACATAACATCTTTTAACAAATTTAGGCTTCACCTAAAGAGTGAACACTAGCATGAACTCACAAAATAGATATTCTGATGAAAAATTGAATTGATGCAGCATACATCTTTCCTTAGTGAATATTGGATAGGGGAAGAACCCTAAACTACCTTGGAGATACTCAAAAGCATCCTTAGATAGTGGCTAGGTAAATATATCAGCTATCTATTCCTTTGAATTCACATACTCCAATATCACATGCTTGTCTTGAACTTGTTCTCTCAAGTAATGTTACTTGATAGAAATGTTCTTTGTCTTTGAATGCATCATTATATTCTTTGATATGTTAATAGCACAAGTATTATCATAGTAAATAGTAACTAGATCAGTAATCTCTTCATGCATACCTTCAAGTAATTGTTTGATCCACACAATGTTTGAATAATTCATAGCTTCAACAACATACTTAGCTTTGATAGTAGAGTGTGAGATACAACTTTGTTTCTTTCTTAACCATGTCACTAACCTTTCTGCTAAAAAGAAAGCTTTGCCACTTGTTCTCTTTCTATCATCAACTTTTCTAGCCCAATCAGCATCAATATACACCTTAAGATAAAAATATCCTCCTTTTGTGTATAGAAAACCAAAATCTTCAGTCCCTTTCAGATATCTAAATATTATTTTCACTGTAGACATGTTTGTTTTCTTTGGATTGGCAAAAAATCTAGAAACAATACCAACAACATGAGCAATATCAGGTCAACTATGAACAATGTAGTGTACCTTTTTAATCATGGATTGGTAAAGTGTTTCATTTACTTCTTTTGTCTCATCATCCTTTGAAAATTTACAACTAGTAGCCATCAATGTACCAACCAGTTTTGACTCTTCCATATTGAATATCTTTAGGATCTCCTTGATATACTTTGACTATGTTATGTAAATCCCATCCTTAACTTGTTGAATTTTTAATCTAAAGAATAATTCTATCTCTCCTATCATGGACCTCTCAAATTCCTTTGTTATCTCTTCAAAAAATGATTTAGACATTAACTCATTTCCTCCAAATATAATGTCATCAACAAAAAAAACCAGCAATCAAAATCTTATCAGTACTATCACATTTCAAATAAAAATTGTTGTTGTCACTTGTTCTTTGAAATCCAATCTTGACTAAATATGAGTGTAGTCTTTCATATCATACCCAGGGTGCTTGATTCAAGCCATATAACACCTTGTATAGTTTTCATACCATATCCTTGGTAGAATTCTCAACAAATCTTTCAGGGTGTTCGATGTAAACTTCATCTTCAAGAATTCCATTAAAAAATGAAGACTTAACATCCATTTGATAAACCTTGAATCCTTTATAGGAAGAATTATGCAAGTAAAATCCTTACACCCTCTAATCTAGCAAAAAGTGTAAATGTCTCACCATATTCAATACCTTCTTCTTCTGCATACCCTTTGCAGACTAATCTTTCTTTATTTTCGATCACATCTCCATTCTCATTGGGTTTATTCCTGAAAATACACTTTGTGCCAATCACATTCTTATCCTTAGGTCTTGGTACTAGTGACCAAGTTTTTTTCTTTTCAATCTGATCAATCTCTTTTTTCATTGCATTAATCCATTCTTCATTTTCTAGTGCATCCTTAACTAATCTTGGCTCAAATTGAGAAATCAAACATGTATTATTTTTCAACTTACTTATTTCCATGAATCCTACATTCTTATCTCCAATAATTTTTATTAGTGAGGGGTGTATCCTCACATATTTTGCTAATACAGGCTTGGTAGACTGTTTATAAATATTTTTATCTCTCGATGGAGGCGCAACTTGCTTGTTAGTTTCTTCTTGTTATAGCTCAGGAACTCTACCCAAAATACCTTCCTATACATATAAAAATCTTTGATAATCTCTAGGTTCCTTTTTGTTATCTTATTCATTCCTTTCTATAAATTCATCAATTCTGACATTTGTACTTTCTACAATTTTTATAGTAGTCTTAATCAAACATTTATATGATTTTCTCTTTGAGGCGTATCCTAGGAATATACCTTCATCTCCTTTTGAATCAAAATTTCCATTCCTAGCATCTTTTAGTATATAACACCTGCTACGAAAATTTTTAAAAAAACTAACATTTAGTATATGCCCATACCAGAGTTCATAAGGTTTTTTTTTTGTATCATTCTTCAATTTTACCTGGTTGAGTGTGTAGAAAAAAGTACTAATGGATTTTCTCTAGAATGTTTGTGAAACCTTCTTGTCAATCAACAATGTTATAGCACAATAAACTATAGATATATTCCTTCTT
Organism: Chamaecyparis obtusa; assembly: GCA_027943335.1. NCBI lineage: Eukaryota > Viridiplantae > Streptophyta > Pinopsida > Cupressales > Cupressaceae > Chamaecyparis > Chamaecyparis obtusa. The sequence goes on along the minus strand of BSBK01004392.1, from coordinate 80,093 downwards.
TGAGCTATTCCATTTTGTTGTGGAGTCCTTGGTGCAGATACTTGTCTTCTATTTCCAATTTCATTATAGAAGATAGTAAATTCATCAGAGATAAATTCACCTCCTCTATCTGATCTTAAACATTTCAGTCGTTTACTTATTTCCTTTTCAACTCTTTCCTTATACCACTTGAAAATTTGCAATGCATCAGACTTCTCTTTTAGAAACATTACCGACATCACTCTTGAGTAGTCATCAACAAACAAAATGAAATACCGATCACCATAATATCTTTGAATTCTCATAGGCCCACAAAGATTAGTACGAACTAATTCCATAATACCATTGGATGAGTAAGAATTTCTTGAGAAACTTGATTTGGTCATCTTACCAATTTGACATTCCTTACACATTACTTTATCAGGTTTTATTAATTTCAGTAGACCTCTGACTCTATTCTTTTTTCTGACCTTAATCATGTTGTCAAAATTTACATGACAAAGTCTTTTATGTTATAATCAAACATCCTCAACTTTAATAAACAAACAACTTTTTGCATCAATTTTAAGATAAAATAAATTACCTTTAGATTGTTCACCAGATCCAATCAAATCTCTATCAACACCATAAATCTTCACTTTTTTTTTTTCAAACTCCATTCGGTGGCTAGTGTTGTTTAGTTGCGCAACACTCAATTTTTTTTTGTTTAGTCCTTGAACCCAATAATCATCATCACATCTGATCTTTTCATTCAGTATAGTGAATCATTTTCCTTTTATAGAACATGGACCATCATTCCAAAATCTAACAAATCGTCCATCATACTCTTCTAGGTTCTCAAACTTATCAATATCACCAGTCATAAGATGTAAAGAACCACTATCAATTATCCATAGGTTTTTTTTTATAACATGAGAAATAAGGGATTTTTCACCTTGATACCTCTCTTCTTATGAATCATCCTTCATAGAAACATAGACAACTTCATAACTTTCTTCTGTGTCATCAGATTCATCATTGATAACTCCTTCCTTAGCTAGTTAACAGGACTTCTTTCCTTTGTCCTTGTAGTCTCTAAATATTCGGTATTAATTCTATTTCTTGTCACTTTTATCATTCCTTTCATTGTTAGGACATCTAGATGCAATGTGACCAATTTTGTTACAATTAAAATATTTCAAAGGTAGTTTACCTTTATACTTTCCTTTACCTCTCCATAGCCTCTTCGTCAATAGTGCTTCCAACTCTTCTTTTTCTTTCTCTTTAGTTAGGATAATTTCATAATCACTTCCATATGAAATACTATGAATATCTCTTTCTCTTCTTGAAGTTCCAATCCTTAAAGATTTTTTAAAAGTTGTTTCAATAGTCGGTAGACTATTATCATAATTACCAAGTTCAAATGCAGTCAACTTATTGATTAAGGCTTCAAGAGTAACAACATTGTTCGTTATGGATCTCAATTCTTGAATAGAAGATACTTGAATAGAATACTTGGATGGAATATTTCTCATAATTTTACTTACCACTTCTTCACTAGTTAATGTTCCACCAACACCTCTGATGGCACTAACAACTTCCTTTATTTTGAAACTATATTGAGAAATGTTCTCTTTATCTTTCATTCTCATCTCATCATATTTTCCTTTGATAGTGTCAACCTTTTCTTTTTGTACATGTTGATCACCTCCATAAATAAGTGTAAGCCTATCCCACATCTCTTTTCAAGTAAAATAGTCCTTAATATCATTGAATTCAACATCAGTTAGTGAAGAGGCAGTTTCAATAATTACCGAGTTGTGTTCCTTCTTTTCTCTCATATGATCAATTATCATAGGTCTAGTAGGTGGTGGAGTGTAGTCATTATCCAAAAGATTGAGTGTAGATTCTCCAATTCTAGATAGGTATAATCTCATCCTTCTTTACCATGTTGAGAAACTTTCCTTGTTTAACTTAGGTTTTCTCTCCTATACATCTTCAGATCTTTTACTCAATTCTTTCAAACTTATCCATTCATAGTACTTAGCTCTAATACCAATCGTTGGATTATAAAGAGGGGGGTGTGAGTCAATAATCCTTTATTTTGTCCACCTTAAAATATTTCTCTGATCAAACTCGATGTCAACTCGGTCAGACACAATTCACTATTTACTGACAAAACTAAATAAACTTTATGAATCAAAAATAAAAAACACATAAATCATTCAACACATATAACACTTGTATTTAACGTGGAAACCCAGCTTTGGGAAAAAACCACTGTGGTAATTGTCACCCACTAAAGAAAATACTCTTATGAAGTATGCTCAGTTAAGAGCCAATCGTGTTAAATATTGCAATACACACTATTAGGAGTGACCCGTTCAATGGATTTTCCTCAAATCTATTATGATCTTCACCCTGTTAGGAGTGGCTTGGTTAAAGGTCTTCAAACAGTCTTTAGAATGTTACCTTTTCCAAGGATTTTACAATAAGACTGTTAAGTCGACTCTGTTAAGATATTTTTATGTTACAAATATTAATAAGAAATAATATAAAAATTGGCCTATAAATTTGCAACTATCTTTTGCAAAATAAGATCCTTTGCACACTTTATTCTTCACTTCAATCCTTCACTTTCCACTAGCTTCAAAACTTCATCAAATTCAACTTTCTGACTCGAAATCCAGGCTTTTCCTTGTTCACTACATCACTCGATGACTATTCAACCGTTCAATTTTATAGCCATTTTTTCATACAAATTCATCCTTTACATTTACTTTTTTTTTCCACTTCATCTCCTTTATCATGTTTTCTTCTTATTAATTTCAACCGTCTCATCAAATTCATAAATTATTTCAATGAATATAGATCTCAGTAACACATTTTATCTTCACCTTAGAACTTGAACTTTCTTGAAACTTTCTCCTTCTCCTTTAGCCACTTGGATTTGTACCATAGTTCATCATCATGGATTTTCATGATTGTATATATCTCCAACTAACTCTTCCTCATCATTACAATCCTCTATCTCATCATAGCTCAACATTAAATGTCATTTTGATCCTTGGATTTAATTTTTTCTCCTTGCTCGGTAACTAACATATTCTCTTCAAAAAAAAATTAGTTATCTTGGCTAGGTATGTAAAACCTTCCACTCGATGTCTTGAGTTCCTTTGGCTTTACCAAAATTTTCTTTTGTTTTAACCAAATGACTTTTTCTCTTTACCGAATGACATATTCTTCTTAGTAGAAAAAACTATTTTGCTTACCGAGTTGATTAATCTTCTTTACCATTCTTTACCAACTTGATATAATTATATGTTAGATAGAAAATAATTATATCAATATAATCTTAGCATTTTTTGATCTATATGAGTTTCCCATTTAAGTTCTCCATCTTCACAACATCTCACTTCTTATTCTTCTTAACTCATTCAACTTATATCATACTTCGAATGATATGGAAACACAATATAAATCATATAACAATTTATTGACATCAATGACAAGAAATAGATGATCTAATCTTTCTACTAACTTGTATACCTCTGATCTTAGTCGGTCTTCATCATAATCACTATCAGTTATAGTAACATCATCTTCTTCATTATCTTCTTCTTCATGTTCACTTTGTGGTCCTTTTCTAGAGACTCTTTATCAGGCTTCCAACCTTGCCTATAATTATGCATTCTCCCTTCTTATTTGTCTTAGTTCTCTAGCTCTTACTACCTCATGCTCTCTCCTTTCTCTCAACTCCCTTTCTCTATTCTCCAAGGTCTCTCTCAACTCTTGATTCTCTCTAGCAATTTGCTATTTAGGAGGCATCTTCACTATCTACACAGACCCTCAACTCAAGAAACCACTTTCTATCCCTTCAAGGACCTACTTTTAGCTCTCATACCACTATGATGTAGAGATACCTTGTCCCAAAACAATATCAAGCAACAATTCAATTGATTGCACATCTAAGGTTTCAAACCTTAAGACTTAATTAGCTTTCCTCCTTCACAAGGTTACACCAAACCACTCCATTATGGTTGGACCAACTTTAATGATTTATACCAACACCTTCAAGGGTCTCACCATACCCAAAATAATGTGAATCAAAGGTCTTAACTCACCTCTTTAACTAGTTAAACACCAAGCACTTACCCGAGCAACAACTAGGCCTATTCCTAGTAGCCCTAACAAATAAGTATTTCTAACTTTTGATACCAAAATTATCCAAAACACTTGTCAAAACAATTTCACTTCCTAATACCCATTTATAATCACTATGACATATCTTACACTTGTATATGGTTCCTTTGGACCAACTACCAGGACCAATACCTCGCAATCCTCCAAATAAGCCTAATTATCCCACTTTAACAAAGAACCTACGTGAAAATATCCTCTCCAAGACCCCAAACCCTAAAAAATTCTTGATTTACCTCCCAAATCAAATTATTTTCAAACTTATTAAGGATTCTATCCTCATCTGATCCATCAAATACAAAACCCTCATTATTAGGTACCTAAAACTAGGTCTTCTTGAAACTAGACCATATAATCACTTCCTGGTCACATAAATATTTCCCTCACCTTGTATTTAACATGCCTCAAAACATTCTTATAGAAAATTATATCCTCATTAAGGGGAATCTTGCAACCTAATACCTTGCATTGGGTACCCTTAACCCTCAACATGCACTATTCATGCAAATGGTGATCACCAACTAATACAATTGCCTTACCTTCCTTCATATTAGTTGGTATTTTGATAATACATTGATATAGATTCATTCCACTAGTAACAAGAAGAAAATAAAGTGGAATTGGTCTAATCATTCATAATACCCTCAAAACAATGTAAAATTATCACCAAATTAAGAGATAAAGGGACAATCAAATAAACTATGCACAAAATATAGAAAAATACTTCAACACCATTTTTGAATGAATGGTAAAAAAATTTTAAGAGATCAATAAAGCCGGTCTAGTCAACAAGAATGAGATTAGTGGTCTACATACAAGGGAAATTTATGATCTTACTGAATTTGTAGAAAAACTGTTTATTGTTTCTTTCCAAAAAATGAATATTACATCCTCCTCTATCCATACTCAAATTCCATAACCTCTTATAGACATGGACATTGCATTAAAAAAATAATTCTAACTCCTAGACTTACCACAATCATCAAATTATCACAACTACCATTGGGCTTAACTAGTCGCTACAATTGGAATTCAAATTTGTTAACTTTTATCCTTTTGTCCTTAAGACCTTCCGACTAACTCAAAAGGATTTATTTTTCCTTCAATACATCAAATAGGACTTAAAACAACTAATTCATTTCCTTGGTGCTTTCAAATACACTTATTGCACATTTTGGTCCAATGACCCTAATTAGATCAATTAAGACATATTGACTTATTGACTCACCCTATTACATCTATGAGCCTTGATGGATTTATTACATTATTTTAGGTTTTCCTTGACCTTGTGACACAAGGGAAAGGATTAGAGGGGCCAAAGGATGGAACATCCTACAGATCTAGCCTACTCAATAACTCGTAGAAGCAACAAAAATACAGTGAGAGAGAGAAAGAAGGATCACTCAAATATTAACTTCATTCAAATTGATTCATACATGCCGAGCTATAAGGCCTTCCCGGTTATGGCCAAATATTATAATGAATTATAGAAGTCCTCCAACATGTGAGGATCTTCCAACAATCTTGATTCTACTATCTTCTATCTTCTACTAAAATTGACTCCCTAAAATCTAACCAAACAACTATACTTATACAAGAGACAACTGAACTGAGTCAGCCTTCAAATCCACAATCAATGGAAGGAATAGTCAAATCTAGGACCACAGACTTCCCAATGATGGATACCAACATTAAATCCATGACCTATAATCAATGCACAAGTAGGCCTCAATAGAAACTCAAAATAAACTACTCGGTAAGCAAAGATGACTGAGCAATAGACAAGCATCATCGAGGACCAGTGAAACAACCAACCTCTTGGGAGATAACCGACCATACTTGATAACCAAAGGAAACCAACCAACTACTGACCAACTCGGTCAAAGCAGGAACCAAGCAACATAGACAAACTTCAAAATATTTTTGGTGACATAGGATTGCCAAGGACCCAAGATGCTCCTGCATCAAACACTTGGGGTTATTTTGAAATGATTCTCCAAATCATTCAATAGGTCTAGTCCAAGCTACATCCAACTCAGACTGTGAAATATATGAACTATCTTCAATCAGTCTATTCTTCCACTTTACCAGATATTCCATGTACTCTTTACCTCTTGTCCTTTTGCTAACTCTTTTCTCCAAAATATGCTCAACTTCTTCATTCTGCTTGTCAGGATATTCCATCAGTACTGTCATATCTTCATTAGGTTCATGATACTCATACAAATCAGCAATGTTGAAAATCAGTGATATATCCATGTCATCAGGTAACTCAATCTCATATGCATTCCCATTATCAAATTTCTTCATCTTCAATTTCCCATATGTTCCAACAGGAAATCGACCTATCCTCAAATGAACCATCACTTCATCACCAACATCAAAATTCTTATATCTCCTTGATCTATTAGCTCTATCTTTGTATTTCTGATTACTCTCTTCCAGCTTGATTTTCACATCTTCATGTAATGTCTTCATGTACTCAGCAAATTTTACTCCTTTAGCACTTCTCTTACTTTCATCATCAATGTCTCTCAAATCAGATATACCTCTTAGCTGTATGCCATTCACAATCTCAAATGGTGTTTTCCCAGTACTCCTATTCACTAAATTATTGTATGCAAACTCTGCTTGTGCCCACATAGAATCCCAATTACTAGGTGTGTTTCCAACTAAACATCTCAAAAGATTTCCCAAACTTCTATTTACAACCTTTGTCTATCCATCAGTTTGTGGGTGAAATGTAGAACTATATTTAAACTCAGTGCCAAACTTTCTCCAAAGAGTCTTCCAAAAGTATCCAACAAATTTACTGTCTTAGTCAGAGATAATACTTCTCGATAATCCACGCAAACTGACAATTTCTTTAAAGAAAAGATCTGCTACTTTTATTACTATTACCCAAATTTCCCATCCTATGCAATTTGGCCCGGTCTGCTCTGTCTGGCATTTTTAATCCTATGTTTTCCCCCTTAAAAATTTCCATGATTATTCATTTATTTATTTCTCTGGTTTGAAGGCCATTTGACTTTTTCAAAGGGTGACAATTTAAACCCCATGATCTCCTAAAATACTCGTGGCCCATCCCAATTTAATATTTTACCTTTTCAGGCTGCTTATCTTCAAAAACCCATGTGCTAATATATTTGTCCTAAGGTCCTACCACCTAATTTCCTAAGTTTCCTATGTCCTAAACTTTAATATTTCCCCCAAGCCCAACTTTCATTCACAGTTAGATCCAATGGTTATCGCATGATCTCATGGGATCTTCTGATCCCATGTGATCATGCGACAACCATTGATGTGGTATCAATGAAGATTTGTAGTGGACCTGAAGTATAAGGTAGGCCCCAGTTGATCAAAGATCTACGGTGGTCGCATGTTCACATGGAATATTTAGATTCCATACGATCATGCGATGGTCGTTAGATCTTCTTTACTGCTAAGCCTCCGGTGGTGGGTCCTTGGGTGGTGACATGTTCATATTTTAGTGGCCGGGCGGGTGATGACAGGGCTTTCGGTGGGTTTGATGGTTAGAGAATCTATGGGGATGCTAGCTTGTCCAAGATCTATGGTGATCACATGTTTGCATGGAATCTTCCGAGCCCATGTGATCATGTGACCACCTTTCGATCTTCCAGTGTTTAAGCTGATGTCATCGTGGGACTGTCTGACATGCTTGATTCTTATTGGTTGCTGTGTTGAACAAGTGGAAATGTGTCAGTGGGGCTAAGAATATTAAGTGTGTTGGTAGTTGAAGAGGATCCAATGATGGCCACATAACTACATGGGATCTTCTGATCCCATGCGATCATGCGACCGTCGTTCGATGCAAGGTTAGGTTTCTTTTGCCTTTTGAGGTGTCGGTCGACTGTGACGTGCTCGTTTTCTATTGGCTCTTGACTGATGATGTGGCCTTTGACTTTTTCAAGGGGATTGCATTATCTTTCATAGGTTTTCTTCTGTTTGTTCCTGTAGAGAACATTTGCAAGCACGGGTAGCTCAGAATTTATGTTTTCAGGGGTGGTTGCAGTTGGAAAGGTGATGCAGAGATCTAGGCAGCCATTTTGGTGGATTTTCCTTATGAGAGTATCAGATTTGATAGTTATGGTAGGCCCGAATTATAGAGAGGTAGTTGGATGAAGGTTTTTTGTCTGCAGGAAGATTTAGTACAAGGTGGTCCCACTTTTTGGCCAACTTTGACACAGAGATCACAATTTTGAGAAAAAATCTCACTTTCAAACACATGTTGCCGCAAAACTATTAGGAATTTGAAGATGATGTAAACTAGAGTCTTTTAGATTTTTGTTTCTAGTTTTTAAATATATATATAATTTTTTTAAAAGAAAATCATTTAAATTAATTTTTCCTTCTCCTTCTAAAAGTGGTTTGCATGAAAAAACTATGTTTTTAAGGAGGTACTGTCACTTGGATTAGCATAAATTTTTTTTAAAATATGATAATGATGTAATTCCTTCAAGATTATATTTTTAACTTCAATATCTAAAGGATGCAATTGGTTTTATTCATTTTGGATCAATATTTCATAGTTTATTAAGTTTTAGAGTGAGAGTAACTATAATCTAGACATAAGGTCACTTGGATCGCTCTAACTTGATCTAGTTATATCGAAATATTTTTATTTATTTTTTAATAGAAAGGTAACACAAATATTCTTTTCCTACATATTTTTCATAATTTTTTTTTATCATTTACTATTTTTCCTGAAGTCGTGAAGAGACAGGTTGTTGAATGACCAAATAACCTATGTTTATTTAAAGTAATATTTAAAAGTGATAATGAATTCAATATGTATTAAAATTATATTCATTAGAAAGCTTATTCTGAATAACATCTTTTGACATCATTTGTTTGAAAAAATCATCTTGTTTAGTCCTTATTTCAGGCCCCGAAAGACCATTTTTCTGCAATTGAGTTGTTTTCTAAGAGTAAATTTTTGTTTTTTTGGCTTCGTGTGAAGACAGTCTTCGTAGGAAGCCACTTGGGGGTCTTCGTGTGAAGACCCCTTGCACAAAGCCCCCTGAGTGAAAATTTCGGTGGCCAAAATTTTTTCGAGGGGTACTTCGCACAAAGCATCCTAGTCGGCCATTAGAATATTTTTTAAAATTTTTTTTTAAATGGTATAAAAGTAAAATTTTTCATTTCTATTTAACATCAAATCGCAATTAATAAATTCACATTTTCTATTATTGAAGGAATTTTTTGAAGAAGGAATTTTTGTTGACGATCTTGTGGAAGACATTTTTTGGAGCTCGAAGAAATAGGGAACAAGAAGGGAAGAAAAAGTAAATCTTCTAGAAAAAGGTCACCTGGTACTGAACAAAGAAATCATGAAGCTGCATTGGCATATTATCATAAAACTAAAGAAGCTGAAAGACAAGCTGAAGTAGGAGGGTCAAGTCAAGTTGAAGAATTGCACACTAAAGAAGGGTCAGAATTACTCCCTAGAGAGGCTCAAACAATTGATGTTGGAGAAGGGTCAACATCACGTGCTCCTACTAGTATGGATGAACTTTTAAATTTAGCTCAAAGTGTAAAGAAAAATATTAGTTATAGAAACTTAGATCATTTACTTACAATGAATGTGGACACTTTGAGATCACTTGCTAATGCTCAAAAATTAAGTCTTGCTAAGAAGAGATCAATGAAAATGATAGCAAGAGAAATATTGGGTAAATTTGATAATTTTGAAACACTTGAACAAGCTCAATTGCTTTCACTTATACTTATAGACAAAAAGTTGGAAGGGGCATTAAAATTATTGGGTATAGACACATCATCAAAGAAGAGAAAAGTTATTGACATGCAAACTGATATGATTGAAAATCTTAAGAAAGGTTTGAACCAGTTAGGGAAGTGATCTCGGACTATAGATAAGTCCATTACAAGAAAAGTTATGTTGACATCCATTGTAGGTAACAGTATGAGACGAAAAAGAAATATATCTTCAGTTTCATCTCACATTGGTTTTAATAGGAAAACAATATCATGATATGTTAATAAGAGAATACTTTTGGATGATAGCACCTTGGAAGGCAATTGGGAAATCATGTGTAGAGCTCCTCATTCTGATAGGATTGATGAAGAAACAAAAAATTTGATTACATCATTTTGGAATGATAATACACATCCTTCATCAAACACTAGAGATGTTATCAGACATAGAATTTCAGCTAATCAATATGAATATCATACGAAACATTGGTTGGACACAACACAACATGAAATGTATGTGTCATTTTGTAGTTTGAATCCTAATATAAAGATTGGGAAAATATTGTTTGGAAGATTGAAGCCATATTATATCAGGACAAACAAAGTGTTTGAAACTTGTTGTTGTCGTTATCATATTGAATTTGATCTCCACTATCAAGTTTTTCAAAAGTTTGTAGAAGACACTTATGGTTTTGAAAAGGCTCCTCCTACTAGACAAAGTGAGTTAATCTCATCCATTTTATGTGACAAAAGAGATGATGTAGTTGGACAAATAAATTGCATAAAAGGAACATGCCAAACATGTGCCGATTTGTCTCTTTTTCCTTTGAAAGATGAAGATATTGATGTAACAAAGATGGTAAATTGCAAGAGTTACAAATATGTAAAGAATGAAACAAAATTTGAGAAAGAATCCAAAAGGTTAGAATATGTTGAAGAGGAGATAAATGTTGGAGTTTTTATGGATAAATTTAAAAAATTGATTCAACCCTACATTCACCATGCTTTTTTTGCAAAGTGGCAAGCACAACAATTTCAAACACTGAGAGACAATTTCCCACTTGGAACTATTGTATCAGTTGTTGATTTTGCAGAAAATTATTCTTTTGTTCATCAAAAGGAAATTCAGTCAGAATACTATTTTTCAGAGAAAATTACTATTATGGTACATGTGTGTTATCGAAACGCACAATTAGATTTGGATGGTATTGAGAACACATTTGAAGCATGGGTCATTAAGAAGGAATATCATTTTTATATAAGTGATGATAGAGAGCATGACATTCACTATGTGGAACACTGCTTCAAGATGTTTTTTGCAAATGTGAAAGAAAGAGGTATAAAAATTGATAAAGATTATGTTTGGTCAGATGGATGTGCTATGCAATTTAAATCATCAAGACCATTTTATGCACTATGTAGATATCATCGTAATGAAAACATACCACATGTCTAGAGTTTCTTTGAGAGTGGACATGGAAAAGGTGAACATGATGGTGTTGGAGCTTACATCAAATGTGCTATACGAAAGTATCAAATGAATTATAAGGGAGTGTGTATAAAAAATGCACACGATGTGGTTAAATGGTGCAAGACACATTTCACACCAAATGAGAATGACGCATCATCAGGATTGACTCGGGTGGTGCCATATAGAAAATTTTGGGAGATAAAAGGTATGCACACATTTTTTAATTATTTGAAAGTGTTTAAAATTTTAATGATATTTTTTATTCAAATTATATTTATATAGAATGTATTAAATATATGTGCATTTTTTCAGGTGCGGATAGAAAAATTATGCATGGTTACAATAGGATAGAAAAGACGCGATCTTTGCATTCAGTTATGAGTACGAATTGTTGCAATTGGATGTTGAACACTAGGGACTACTCATGCTTTTGTTGTCACTACATTGCTAACAATTATGAGGAATGTATCAATCAAGATCATGGATATGTGGGCGCATGGAATCTAGTGCCACTAGTTGTTACTGATACATTTGATAGAGATGAAGATGAAAACTTTGATGATGTTCCTTTGATTTCTACTGATTATGATCATATCTCAGGATTGGTCAAAATTGGTAAGTATATATAAATTTCACATTATATGGTACACTGAGTTGCACATGTATAGATCATGTAGATATAGATAGATCTATAGATTGAACTAAGTATTTATTTTAAGATCTCACACACGTATATATAAAAATTTATTGTGCAGGAGATGTCTTTGCAGTGATTGATGAGAGTGGAAATGTAGAAGGAGTTGATTATTATTTACTACATTGTACTACATAGAGGATGAAGTTACTTGAACCTGAAGAAAGCGATGGAATGTTGTTACCCATAGGTTTGTATATCTAGTTTACATCAATATATTGAACTCAATTTGTAAATTTTAAATTTCAACCTTTTAACAAAATTCAAATTGAGTTTGTTTAAATTTATATATTGTTAAAATATGTGACTTGCAGGTTTAGTTGTTTTAGAGGGAACATATTTCAAACAAATCAAAGTAATTCAACATGGTATTCACTTTGTTGATTACGAACCAAACAATAAGGTGTTCCAATATAGTCACCTAGTAGCTGCCACATCTATTTGTCTTCATACAGTTAAATCTCAACGTGGACGTCGTAAGTGGAGACTAGATAGTGAGGATCATGAGAGAATATTACAGGTTCTCCATGAAAGGTCTGAACCACTTGAGTTGGTCTAAAAAGTTTAATACATGTATACTTATTTGTTGTGTTGGGACCTATTTGATATCTGTGGATTAAATTTCATTATACTTTGTTTATATATTTAAACATATGATAGGCTATAATTTGTTGATATATGATGAACCTATTTGATGGTTCAATGGTTTTAATATATAGAATTTTATACGTATACTTTGATTATTCAATGATTTTTATAGATTTCATGTTAGTTAAAGAATTTATGTATGCTTGAAATTAGTTATATTACTTATGACATGTGTTAGTTCTAGAATTAGTTAGAATATAGTTATTATCCATTAGTTACATGTATTAACTAGTTATCTTTTATGATATTAATTATAGATCCTAGGTTAAGACCTCCCCTTAAGACACTAAAAAATGATGAAATTAGTTATATTACAAGTATGACATGTGTTAACTTTGTAGAGTTAGTTAGAATAGTTATTATGGACATTAGTTACATGTATTAACTAGTTATCTTTTACGATATTAATTATAGATCCCAGGTTAAGACCTCCCCTTAAGACACTAAAAAATGATGAAATTAGTTATATTACAAGTATGACATGTGTTAACTTTGTAGAATTAGTTATAATAGTTATTATGGACATTACTTACATGTATTAACTAGTTATCTTTTATGATATTAATTATAGATCCCCTTAAGATCTCCCCTTAAGACACTAAAAAATGATGAAATTAGTTATATTACAAGTATGACATGTGTTAGTTGTACAATTGGTTAGAATAGTTATTATGGACATTAGTTACATGTATTAACTAGTTATCTTTTATGATATTAATTATAGATCCCCTTAAGACCTCCCCTTAAGACACTAAAAAATGATGAAATTAGTTATCATATCATCTAAATAAATCATCTAATCAAATAAAATCATAGATCATCTAATCAAATATCAAATATTATCTTTCAAACAAATCAAACTAATATCATCTAATTGAATAAAACCATCTAATCTAATCATATATATCATCTAATCTTGAATAAAATCATAGATGATCTAATCAAATTAAACCATCTAGTCAAATCATATATCATATAGATCATCTAATCAAATAAAATCATATCATCTAATGGAATAAAACCATCTAATATAATCATATATCATCTAATAAAAAAAATCATATCATCTAATCGAATTAAACAATCTAATCTAATCATATCATCCAATCGAATAAAACCATCTAATCTAATCATATCATCTAATCAAATAAAATCATAGATCATCTAATCAAATCAAATCATCTAGTCAAATCATATATCATATAGATCATCTAATCAAATAAAATCATATCAGCTAATGGAATAAAACCATCTAATCTAATCATATATCTTCTAATAACAAAAAATCATATCATCTAATTGAATTAAACAATCTAATCTAATCATATCATCTAATGGAATAAAACCATCTAATCTAATCATATCATCTAATCTAATCGAATAAAACTATCTAATCTAATCATATATATCAAGTAAATGTGTCTCATATCATATCAAGTAAATGTGTCTCATATCATATAATCTAAGCATAGATCATCTAATCAAATATGTACGTCTAGATAATCAAGTAAATGTGTCTCATATCATATCATCTAATCAAATAAATGTGTCTCATATCATATAATCTAAGCATAGATCATCTAATCAAATATATGTATGTCTCGAATCATAAACTAAGTCTCAAATAAAATATATGTTCAACATGTCCTAAACTAGGGAGTCATCTAGGCACATATGAACAAAGCGACCCTCTGAGTGACTGCCATGAGCATCCTCTGACTATGAGACAACAACTAAGCCCTACGAATATAAATGCATGTATATATGATAATAATCTAAAATAATTAAAATATTATAAATGCATATTTAAACTTACATATTTTTAAAACATACCTAAGCACTAGTAGGTGTATCATCTGCTTGTAAAGCAGTGACTGACTCCTACAAATTTAGTGTACAACAGTTGGTTATATACACGTGCATAGTAGATATATTATGTAAAGTACTTGAAATATAAACATGTACATGTACATGTATATATCTAAAACTTACCTGACCACTAGTAGTTGTCACATCATGTGGAAGATGCTTTGAACCCACACTAGAGGTAACATGCTCTGCTAATTGTGCCTACAAAATATTATGCATTAGACAAACATTAATACACGTACAATTAATTATTCACTAAAACTCCTAATAAAAAGGAATTTTTTTTTTATATGTACCTGAGTCTCAAGAGTAGGAGGATCATCAGTGCACTACACCATCGTATCATCAACTGATACTGCATCACCCACACCACCTAAGGTCTCAAACCTTTATAGTAATGAGGAGTGCAGGGGTATCACTAGCTGTGAGGGGAGTGGTGTAGAATCTAAACCATGTGGATGAAATAACATATCCATAAATGACCCATCACCAGTGGCAACATCCACCTGACCCAACCCAGGCAACTGCTCATCAAAAGTATCTAGGCCCTCACTGGTGATGCGTACATCTCCAATCTCTATACCGGGCTCTGTAGCTGTAGAGTGATCTATGGGTGCACGGTGCTCTGCACTATCCTGTGCACGATGCTCTGCACTATGCTGTGCTTGACTAGTAGATGGTGCATCATGTGTCAGTGGAACTACAGGGCCCCATGCAAGTGAAATGTACTCCCTGACTGAATGTATAGGGATCCCCTGTGAGTCAGCAATATGAGAATAGGCCTACACGAGATCCTCCAAAAAGTAAAGGGCCATATCTAAAGTAGTCTGATAACCTGACAATGCTTGTATCTCTCCAGGCATAGGAAGACCAGTAGCTCTATATGTCTCATCACTCACACCTGCAGCACTACTAAATGAAGCCTCAGAAGATGATCTGGCTCTACTCGGTCTAGTCAAAATGTATCTTCCCACTAAATCAGAACTAATCGATGTGGCTACAGAAGAAATCTATCCTATGTTGTCCAGAACTCCCCTCTGAGAAGCAATGATGACCCTATCTGTAGTAGCAGCTATCACCGGTGTCACTGCTAGACTCCTCTCTCCAACTAGCTATCTATGAGGCTACAAAACTCAATCAGCCCTATGATACTGATCATGGTTTGCAACCCTACCTAGCCTCTGACCATAAAAAGGTGGGATATCAAAATAGTTGACCCTGAGTCCCAAACAGAACTCAACGTACAACTGTTGTGCAAAGTATAATGGAATTTGGTCATTATTTGGATAACGACCATGGGCTACAAGATGTCAAGGGTAAATCATACAAGCAATCTGAGGGATCACACAGTGTGTGACCTGATATGCCCTCACCACTCTCATATGCTCATAATGTGGGAACATCTCTCGTTTGATGATTTCCTTGGAGACAAGGCTCTGAATTGTCACCAAGGAAACATCACCCGAGATGTCCTCCCTCAACACTTGAAAAATGGCCTCAAATACCTGAGGTGTAAATGAAGTGTGGGCCCTCAATCTACTAGTCATAGACTCTAAACTAGTCAATATAGTAGCACATGTATCTCTGTATATACCATCTACACTAGATCTACTGATAGCCTATCTAAGTCTAGCTATCTCTGTGTTAGCCATGTGGAAAATAGTATGCATGTCAGGAGTTTGAGGTGCACCCTGAGCGGCCATCTAGATGTACATCACATGTGAAAGAGGTAAGTGTTAATAATTAAGCACTTGATTACAACATTATAACTGCATGTAAAATGGAAACAAATAAACTTGGTCCTAAGGTATAGATAAGACATCAATGGGTCATAGGACATCCTAGTATGTATTAATGAAACCTAACATGTACATCAATGGGTCATAGGACTAACTTTAATATTTACTAAAAATGCATTTACATAAGGGGTCATGGGTAACATAAGTGGTCATAGCTCATGTCTTAAGGAGTCGTGGGTAACATAAGTGGTCTTATTAGGTCTTAAGAGTCCTAAGACACATACTAATTAGGTCTTAAGGGGTCAGAAATTTATAATAAGAGGTCTTAAGGGGTCGTAGGTAATGTAAGAGGTCCTAACATATAGATAATCTAGGACTATAAAGTATCTTAAGGGTTCATGGGTTATATAAGTTGTCCTAGACTGTCTTAAGGAGTCATGGGTTATATAAGTTGTCCTAGACTATCTAGTTAGGTCTATAAGTAGAGAAACAACTTAAAGATGTATACCTTATTTCCTAATATGACCTAATGTGAACTATTAGGATAGGTAATATGACCTAGAGTGTCTTAAGGGATCGTGGGTAATGTAAGTCTAGTCCTTGATTATCTTAAGGGGTCGTAGGTAACATAATAGGTCCTAGGGTATAGATAAGAGTCATGAAGTGTCTTAAGGGGTTGTGGGTAACATAAGAGGTCCTAAGGTATAGATAAGACATCAATGGGTCATATTACCTATCCTAATTACCTATCATAACGTACATAGATAAAAGTCATGTAGAGTGTCTTAAGGGATCGTGGGTAATATAAGTGGTCCTAGACTATCTTAAGGGGTCGTGGGTAACATAAGTGGTCCTAGAGTCATAATTGGTTCTAATTGAGTCTAATTAGACCTCCTAAATGGTTCTAATTGATTCTAATTGAGTCATAATTGGTCCTAGTACAGTTAGGTCTAGTTAAGTCGAATAGGTCCTAAATTTTGGTCCTAATAGGTCCTAATTGGTCTAGTTACTTGTCTAATTGGTCATAATAGGTCCTAATATATCTAATTGGTTAGACTAATTTTGGTTAAAGATCTAATACCTGTCTAATTGGTCCTAATAGGTCCTAGTTAGGTCTACTTGGTCCTAATAGGTCTAGTTAGGTCTACTTGGTCCTAATAGGTCTAGTTAGGTCTATAAGTAGAGAAACAACTTAAAGATGTATACCTTATTTCCTAGAATATGACCTAATGTGACCTATTAGGATACGTAATATGACCTAGAGTGTCTTAAGGGGTCATGGGTAATGTAATTCTAGTCCTTGATTGTCTTAAGGGGTCGTAGGTAACATAAGAGGTCCTAAGGTATAGATAAGAGTCATGGAGTGTCTTAAGGGGTCGTGGGTAACATAAGAGGTCCTAAGGTATAGATAAGACATCAATGGGTCATATTACCTATCCTAATTACCTGTCATAATGTACATAGATAAGAGTCATGTAGAGTGTCTTAAGGGATCATGGGGAATATAAGTGGTCCTAGACTGTCTTAAGGGGTCGTGGGTAACATAAGTGGTCCTAGAGTCATAATTGGTTCTAATTGAGTTGGTTCTAATTGAGTCTAATTAGACCTCCTAACTGGTTCTAATTGATTCTAATTGAGTCATAATTGGTCCTAGTACTTGATTAGGTCTAGTTAAGTCTAATAGGTCCTAAATTTTGGTCCTAATAGGTCCTAATTGGTCTAGTTACCTATCTAATTGGTCATAATAGGTCCAGATAGGTTTAGTTAGGTCTATTTGGACCTAATAGGTCCTAATACATCTAATTGGTCAGACTAATGTTGGTTAAAGACCTAATAGCTGTCTAATTGGTCCTAGAATGTCTACTTGGTCCTAATAGGTAGATAGTTAGGTCTATAAGTAGAGAAACAACTTAGACATACCTCATTTCCTAATATGACCTAATGTTCAACCTATTATGGAGTCATGGAGTCATCGAGTGTCTTAAGGGGTCGTGGGTAGTTCATAAGAGGTCCTAAGGTATAGATAAGACATCAGTCAGGTCATATTAGGTCTATCCTAATTACCTGTTATAACAGGTCTAGATAGGTTTAGTTAGGTCTATTTGGACCTAATAGATCCTAATGCATCTAATTGGTCAGACTAATTTGTTGGTTAAAGACCTAATACCTGTCTAATCAATCCTAATAGGTCCTAGTTAGGTCTACTTGGTCCTAGTAGGTATAGTTAGGTATTTCAGTAGACAAATGACTTAGACATGTACCTTATTTCCTAATATGACCTAATGTGACCTATTAGTCCACCTAATATGACCTAGAGTTTCTTAAGGGATCATGGGTAATGTAAGTGGTCCTTGATTGTCTTAAGGGGTCGTGGGTAACATAAAAGGTCCTAAGGGCCCGTCCTAGGTTACATTAATGGATCCTCATATACATATATAATGGGTCTTCAGGATCTGAATAGGTCATGTGTATATGTCTTAAAATATCATAAGGGATGTATAATGGTCCAATAATATTAATGGGTCGTAGAACATCATAAGTGGTCTAAGTCCAGTCCTATGACATCTTAAATTTTTTTAATCAGTCTTGGGGGTCCTAAGGTTTTATATTTGTTTTAAGATTTCATAAGGGATCTAGATAAGAGTCCTAGAATGTTAATGGGTTGTAGGTGCTATATAAGCATGGTCCTAGACTACATCTTAAGGGGTCGTGGGTAACAATGAGTCAAGTATATATATGTGTCTTAAGGGGTCGGAGGTAACATAAGAGGTCCTAAGGGGTCCTACATTTCATTAGTGGATGATCCTTGTATGATAAATTAATTAAATCTAGGATGTACATAAATGTGTCCTAAGACAACCTAAGATATGTTAATGGGTCTTGATGATTTGAATGGGTCATAGATGTGTTAAAATGTCATAAGGGACATGTATAATGGTCCAACAATTTTAATGGGTCGTAGACGCATGATAAGTGATTTAAGGTATCTTAGGTTACATTAATTGATACTAGTATGTCTTAAGGGTTCTTGTAGGCAACAATGGGTTCAAATATGTATTAACAAAAGCTAAGATAGATGAATGTGTCATAGGATATTTTAATATATAATAATGGTTTGTATGGGTCTTAAGGGGTCCTATGTGTCAAGTAAGATGTCAGGTAATATGTAAATTATAATAAAGGATCCTAAGTGTCTTAATATGTCGTAAAAGAGAAATAAGGGTCCTAGAAACTTATTGTACTACAATTTTTTAATGTTTTCTAACATACTACTAGATCATTTTCAAAAATTGAACTACAATTTTCTAAGATTTTCACAAACTAAAAATTATAAATAAAATGAATAGCTAACTTTAATAAGTTTACTAAAAATGCATGTACATACATGTGTGTGTGTGTGTGTGTGTGTTTGAGAGAGAGAGAGAGAGAGAGAGAGAGAGAGAGAGAGAGAGAGAGAGAGAGAGAGAGAGAGAGAGAGAGAGAGAGAGAGAGAGAGAGAGAGAGAGAGAGAGAGAGAGAGAGAGAGAGAATTCTTAATAATTACAATTTAAAATTTAAAATTTAACATTTTCTAACTCGAATCTTAATGTTTTCTAACATTTTTCCTATGATTTCTAACATTTAGATAACATTTTCTAACATTTATACAAATTAAAAATTATTTAAAACAAATAACTAGTTAAAATATATACAAAACATATTATTTAAAATAAAAAATGAGAAAAATATGTGTACCTAGTACTGCTAGAAAACTGAGGAGGTCGACGAAGCTTGGGAAGCA
This sequence comes from Chamaecyparis obtusa, assembly GCA_027943335.1. Classification (NCBI taxonomy): domain Eukaryota; kingdom Viridiplantae; phylum Streptophyta; class Pinopsida; order Cupressales; family Cupressaceae; genus Chamaecyparis; species Chamaecyparis obtusa. The sequence continues at coordinate 59,997 of BSBK01004392.1, read as the reverse complement.
TTGGTGTGCTAGAGTGGTGACATAGTTTGATCCAAGCCCAGGGGTCCACAAACTGCTACAGTGAAAATGATAGGTAGAAAATGAAATTGCCAAAATTTATGGAGAATCCGGCCCTAAATGGCTTCCTGTGAAGTACACACTTCACACGATGCCACACATGGGTCTTCGTGCGAAGACCCCTATGTGGTGTCTTCGCATGAACCCTATGGAAGACTTTGGGTGAAGTATTGACTTCACACGAAAATAGGAAAAAACAATTTGTTGACGATTTGGCGATTTCCTTCATCCCAAAAAGTGGGAAGCAGCTTTGTGATTGAACCCTACAGGGATGGACACACAAAGACATATCTGATCGGTTGAGATATTTTCATGAACATTTATGATCAGAAATGACAAGTTTAGGGTTGGATTATTTTATGCAGATTTATGTAAACCTAATGAGATTTTTGCTACTACCTGTGTGCAATAGAGGAGATGTATATAATTAATTTTTGGAGCTTTTAGAGCTCAGCATTTATAGTTTGTAAAAAGAGAGTTCATCTTTCTAAGAAGTTATCTAAGGCATTCTTTCTGCCCTTTGGCTTCTACAATTGTAACCTTTCATTGAATGTTTGGATATTGCAAACTGTATTGTGACATTCTTTGATGTCCCCTATACCTTCTTGTCTGAATTTTCTCTTATTGAATTCAGTATATGTATGTTTTAGTGATATTTTTAGGGTTCTTGATCCCTCTTTCTTTCTGTGATTTATGTGTATGCTTGTGAATGATATGATTTGAATGCTTTTGTGGGTATACTTCCACCCCTGGCAATCTATCTCATTCTCATACCCAATTGCAGAGGTGAATGTTTGTTTGTAGGTTACATTTTGTGTCTAAATTATTAGGAGTGCTACTACTTTGTGAAATTTCTCTCTTTCCCTACATAGCATCTCTTTATTGCAGACCCCTCTATAAAATATTGATGCAAACCTATTCATTGAGTTGTGATCTCGTAGACCTAAGATTGTGTACTGATTTCATCCTTTATACTACAATTCATACCATATTTTCAATGTATCACCTCGTAGGTAGTTTGCTTTCCAGTCATTTCCCTTTCTACATTCCTTCTATCCCTTTTCCCCAAAGATTTACTTTTCCTATCAAAAAGGCAAATTAAGGTGATTATCCAAGAGGAACCAGCCTAGAACCTGGATGTCTCATCTTAGTTAGCATAGGTCCCACACCTAGAGATGATTCCCATGTTATACTAGGTTATCAAGACTACGAGAGCTTAAAACAAGGGTGCAAACTTAGTGTATAACAATTATGGCACACCCGGTGGGACAAGAAGTTTATTCAAATTCAAATTATGTTATCTCTGATATACAGATTGCATAATATAGACTTCTAAATGATTGTTCTATCAAGTATATCTAGTGACTCCACTGATTTCAAAGGTCCAAGCCAAGCTTGTTCAAAGTTTATGAGAAAGATCGAGACTAGAAGCTCAAAGCCTACTGAATTTGTAGAGTTGCCCTCAAAAAGAAGTCATAAGGGCAGAACAACTCAAAGAACATCCCCTGCAAGAAGAGTTCATTCTACACCTCCTGATTCTTGAGAAAGGAGACCTTTTCCCTTTCATTCCAGAAGAAGAGGCAGATCTCTAACCAGAGATCTAGAGGAGGATTCAAATCTAGTAGAAAATACAACCCACATAGTTGTCAATCTTCAGATCACAACCCCTACAATGACAAGATAGTTTCCTTTTGCACCTTTCAACTAGGGAAGTCCATTGAATTTTTCTGTACATCATGATGTGCCCTTGGTGGCACTAAAGAGATTACCTAATTTCATAGGTGAAGGGCAAACAACTACTTTTGAACACATAAGAGATGTGAACACCATCTGCAACATACACAACATAAGCTAGGAAGATGTGGCCACCAAATTATTAGCAGCCTCTCTAAAAGGTAAAGCTCTTGAATGGTTTAGAACTTTAACTATTGGCTCCATTACTTCATGGGATGAGTTAGGGGATGCATTAAGTAAGCATTTTGAGGATAAATCAGATAACTTGTCTCTAGTAGAGCAGTTGAGAACCATTAAGAGAGACCCTCAAGAGCAAATGACAGATTACAATAGTAGGTTCCTCAAAACATTGAATAAAATTCTAGTCTTTGTGAGACCATCATCTGACCATGCTTTTTTATACTACTTGAAAAGTCTAAATGGTCAAATCTCAGTCATGATTCAGTCTATGGGTGGTACTTCTTTACCCCAAGCTTTTGACATAGCTGTCAGGGCTGAAAATTGTTTGATCCAAGTAGGCATGATACAAAGAAGGCCACCCATGCCCATTTTTCCTAGCCTTCAACCATTTTACCTACACAAGTACCCCCATTTACCCCTATTAGCACCTCAGGCTAGTACTAGTGGCCAAGAGCCAACAACTAGTTTCTCTCAAGAGTTACAAGAGATAAAGAATAGCCAACAGAGTAGTCAGCAAGAGATGACAAACTTGTTGTAGACCTTAACTAAAGAGGTTACAAATTTGAAGAGGCAAGGTCAAGGAATCAGACCACCCTTTTAGCCACAAGGCCAAGGTCCTAATCAACAATATCAGAATCAAGGACAGACTTACCAACAAAATAGGCCACCATACCAAGGAGGCTATCAAGGACAAAGACAAAATTTTAATCAAACACCATTCCAACCATATAACCCTACACCTCTTAATTCTGCAAATCCTATTAGGGATATGGTTCCTAGTCAAAATAATATGGCCATGGAGAATGAATGGTGCTTTCCTTGTAATCATCCTCATAACCAGGCTACATGGTCAAATGGATGGATGAACCAAGCCCTAATGGTTCAAAATGCCTCACATGCTCAATCAAAGGCTTCATCTAGTGGCTCAGTTCCTCAACAATAATCACAAGAGAATGAGACTACTCTTTTCAATTGGGAGCAACCAGACTTCAATGGAATCAATGATGAAGTTGCCTTTGTTGCCTATACAAGAGAAAAGAGAAGAGCTCAAGACATGGAGTGAGCAGAACCAGTGCAACAAGCTACTCCCATCACACCTAAGGAGACTCCCACCATTACAAGTAAAGAGGCTTAGACTTTCAAAGAAGTGGAGCCCATCATAGTGAAAGCACAACAAAGAATACATAGTGTAACACCTTTTAATATTGTAGACAACATGAAGAAGGTGAATGTCACCATGTCTATGTGGGACTCTCTGGCTATTCCATGGTAGTCTAAAATTTTGAAAAAGGCCATAACTAAGGTATCAACTCCTCAACCTGCAAAAGAAGCTGCAAGGCCAGTGTTGGTTAACACTGATCAAGAAAAGGAGGCTCCAAGTAGCAACTCCAAGGCCAATGCCATGCAAGGTAGGAATTCAAAGCCACCTCCCTTTTATGTATCTCTAATTATTGGAAAATCTTTAGTGCATAATTGTATGGTAGATAGTGGAGCTGCTACCACTGTAATGCCCAAGAAAATATCTGACCAATTAGGACTAAAATATGAGCCCTTTCAAAAGAAGGTTACCCAACTTGATGGATCCTCAGTCAATAATATAGGTGTGGCCAAGGATACCAGTCTAATCCTACATGCTAGTCCTAACTTCTCCATCCTCCTTGATATATATATCATAGATCTCCCTGCATTATTTGCTATATGTTTGTCAAGGGAGTTTACAACCAAGATAGGAGGTTACTTATCTTCTGACTGGTCTCACATGTTATTTCATACAAGATATGGGATCAAGGTCACCATTAAGTCAGAACCATTAGTATCACACCGTATAGAACCATATGTGTCCAATACCATCAATGTAAACTACCCCATATTTGATGACAGTGACTTCCAAACTATTATTGAAGCAAGCAAAAAGATAGAGAGTATCCTTGATATTATTCTAAATGAAAGAGCTTTAGAGGCCCAAGAAAATCTAATCTAGGATTTTGGTTTGGGAATTTATTTAATACAAGAAAGTGGAGCCATAGAACTAAGCCTTCTCAAAGAAGACACTGATTCAGAGGATCAGAATAATCAGGTTTGGGAACTATTTTTTGATGGAGCTAGAAGTAGACATGGTTCTAGTGGTGGTGCTATGCTAGTGTCCCCAAAGGGAGAAAGGTATTACACGGCCTTTAGATTCAGTTTCTCTTGCACTAGCAACACTGCAAAGTATGAAAGCCTTTTGAATGGACTAGAGTGGGCTAGAAAAAGAGGGCTTAAGGCCCTAAAGGTTTATGGTGATAGTGAGTTGCTTGTCAGCCAAGTAAGAGGGATAAGTGCAACCAAAAATGACACCATGAAAGCATACAAACATAGAGTTTGGGATGCAATTGAAGATTTCCATGATTTCAATATTGTTTCCATCCGTAGAAAGCTAAATCAAAATGCAGATAGATTAGCTGTTGTTGGATCTCAATATGACATTCCAAATAGCATCTCAAAAGAGGTAGATCAATAGGATATCAAAGTGATTGTTAGACCCTCTATTCCTGATAATGATGTCAATTGGTAGGTGTTTGACAATGATGAACAAATCTTGCAATTCTTATTTGAAGAGGATGTCTTTTCAAAGCATAATCAAGAGAGATTATCACAAAATTATGGTGATCAAGTGATACAACTGAAGTCCAATAAGATGCCTAGAGGTCTTGTTACCTTAGAGACTATCTTCAACAAGGATGATGAAGTTAAGAAAAAGAAAGTTGGCTTGGTAGTCCAACAAGAACATTGTGTTGAATTAGAGTTGGAACTAGGTAAGAGCTTACAATTTGGAAAAGTGAATTCTGATGCAGAGAAGCATGCTTACACTCAACTTTTCCAAGAATTCAGTGATGTTTTTGCATGGAAATATGAAGACCTTAAAGGTTTTAACCCAGCCCTTGCTCAGCACACTATTGAATTGGAACCAAATGAAAAACCAGTGAGGCAGAAGCAAAGGCCTATTAATCCCAAACTTGAGCCACTTATGCATAAGGAAGTGCTCAAATTAATAGAAAGTCATATCATCTACCCCATCAAGCATACTAGTTGGGTTTCTAACCTTTTTCCTATCAGGAAGAAGAATGGGGAGTTGAGGTTGTGTGTTGACTTCAGGGATCTTAACAAAGCCGCATTAAAGGACTGCGATCCACTACCCTCTATGGAACAAATCTTACAATGTGTCTCTAGATCTGAGAGAGTTTCATTGTTGGATGGCTATTCAGGATACAATCAGATCTTAGTGAATGAAGAGGATCAATATAAGACTACATTTACAACCAAGTGGGGAACCATGGCTTATCAAAAGATGCCCTTTGGTTTGTCAAATGTAGGTGCTACTTTTCAAAAGGTAATGGATATGGCCTTTAAGAGCCTCACATAGAAGTTTGTGCTGGTCTACTTGGATGACATAACTATCTATTCTAAACATGAAGTAGACCATATCAAACATTTGAGGAAGATTTTTGAAAGGTGTAGAGAATTTGGGATATCTCTTAATCCCAAGAAATGTGTATTTGCAGTTCATGAAGAAAAATTGTTGGGATATGTAGTATCCAAAGAAGGAATTACAGTGGATCCTGAGAGAATTGTAGCCATCCTAGAACTACCATTTCCTCATCATAAGAGAGGTCTCCAATCTTTCATAGGAAAGATTAATTTTTTTAGGCATTTCTTGCCTAACATTGTAGATTTAATAAAGCCTTTGATAGCCATGTTAAAGAAAGGTTCAGCTTTTAGTTGGACCTATTATACACTAAGTTTCTACCTCTGTCTCAAGCTCTCTTGGTCTTGATAACCTAGTATAACATTGAATTCATCTCTAGGCTGTGGGACCTTTGCTAACTGAGATGAAACCTCTAGGTTCTAGGCTGGTTCCTCTTGGATAATCACCCTAATTTTCTTCTAGACATGAAATTAAACTTTTTGAATGGAAAGGGGTAGAAGGAATGCTTGTAAGGGAAATGACTTGAAAACAAACTACCTACTAGGTGATAGACCAAAATTAGGGTTTGGATCTCAGTATGTAGGAATGAAACCAATTGAGAGATTAGGTCTAATAAGTCACAACTCACTAGATAGACTTGCATAAGTGTTTCATAGGAGGGTCTGAACAAAAGGCACAACTTATGACCTACAAGAAAACATCCTTTTCTACAACTAGGTGTAGGAATGAGACAAGATTGCTAGGGGTTGTAGTATACCCACAAAACATCTAAATAAGATCAGACACAGTAACACACAAAATCATAGAAAATGAGAGGGACTAGGAACCCCAATTTCCATTAACAACATTCATAAACTTCAATCCAATAAGAGATAATCAAGATAGTGAAGACAGGGATAGAACAAATATCACAAGTACCTCAAGAATGCCTTGATCATCAATGGGAGATTACAAAGAGTAGAAGAACCAGAGAGTAGAACAAATACCAAAGATGGCTTTCTGAGAAAAGATGACTTTCTTGCAAAAGTGGGCTTCTATCCTATACAAAATGAACCTCCTGAGCACTAAGGCTCTACAAAAACAATAAATACCTCGTCCATTGCATGCAGGAAGGAGTCCAAAATTAACCTAACTAGGGTTACAAATTTTACAATTCATCAAACCCTAAAGGTACACTACTGACCCATCATGAAAATCACTAAGAACCGGTCATCAAATTAGATCTTTCTCTTTGCATGTTGATCCTAGACTGAGTCCACCTATAGACACAACAACCTCGACCCATCTACCCACCTGCAACTCCACTAAGCCATGAAGGCTTTAAAAAATTTGATCTGATTTCCCTGGAAGAGGTACTACTTGCAAAGGTGGTGCCAACTCTTTTCACTACTTCTCAGCGTGGGAACATGGCACAGTACCCTGCAACACCAGCCAATGGTCACTTCCATCACCCTCTCAACCACAACCATCCTGAGAAATCAATTCCTGAGCTAACCGACATCGTGCGTGGCTGAAAGAATGCAAAATCATAATAGGAAACCAGCGCAAAATTCAAATTTGAATGTTAACAGCTAGCCTTGTCATTTTAAAATGTGACCATCAATGAGAAACCCTTCCTAACAAATGAACGACTATGATGCACTGAGAAAACAACTCAAAATCCCACCGACAAGTTAAATGCCACCTTTGAAGTCAGCAGCCAATGAAATTTTAGCAGGTCGGCATGAGGACCCACCCTAACTTTTCTCTTCCTTAAGTCACAAAGAACTCTTTTAAACCTTGGGCCCAGACCCACCACTTGGCAATCTTTTATTTGCTCTGGCCGCTTGAAAGCCATACACCTCGGTAGTTCTCTGACAATGGACCCACTGCTTGAGATACCAATCTAACGGCGGGCGCATGATCTTATAGCTCCAAAATATTCCTTATGCTTATATGCCGGCTGCTAGATCCTTTCTAACCTAGGACCCCACTAACACATCAGTCCACCAATGAAGCTTTATTAGCATGCATTGACCAATCACGTTTGAACACCTGATCACACCTAGCAATATGGTCCCACTGACAAATCTCAGACAGTTGGCAAAATCAATGGCTAGCACATAATCTCATGTGTTAGAAAATCCCTTCTTAAAGATATGTCAGCCATCAATCTTTGTCCTTCAGACATTTTGACATGGCCCCACAACAACATCCAAGTCATCACTATGTGGACCAATGAGAAACAAGCACATCATCATCTGAGGACCCACCTGCAAGCCCTGGAAAAATAAAGTAAGATCGATGGTTGGCACATAATCTCATGTGTCAGAGAAACCTTATGAGATTATATGCCAGCCGTTGGATCCTTTGGGATGTCAGAACCTCCAACCACTTGGAAGAACCTAGCCCTACTGACAGACAATCTGACTCAACACACACCGACCAATCGGAAGCTACCGAATCAGATGAGGTGGCATCAGTCCCATTGACACACTAAAGTGCTACAGACATGGAAGATTTAATCATCATCTTAAGATCTCAAGCTCTGACACTAGCCTATCCGAAGATATGCCAACTATTAGATCCTCATAACTAGGACCCCACAAATTTAGACCACTAAAAGAGTTAGCGATTATGTGACTGAAGAGAAGTTAACCATCGCTAGGTCGCAAGAAGTTATGCCATGACTGGGAAACACTTAGCGATTATGAGAATCATCATATTCACTAAGTCACTGAAAGGGAAAAGTAACCGCTAAGAAACTTAGAGAACCTGCGAGCAGCCAATGAGATTAAAGCACGCATGGGAAAAGTGAACCTTTAGTGGCCGAAAAAAGGTAATGAAGAATTATAATGGGCCAAATTGTTTTGAGGGTTTTAAAAGGTTCCCAACACAATGGCTATTTTTATGAATATTTTGACCTATAGACTAGGGACTTGAAATAACTGCAGAGGCCAGGAAACAAAACATGAGGTCATGAAACTTTCAGAGATGCTCGACAAGAGTAAAATAGAGACTTTAGAATAGATTTAGCCAAATTTGCATGGATATGAAAATTAGGGTAACATTTTGGTGATTTCCGCTGGATGTCAGCCTACTAGACATGGAAACTAGTGACCTTGAACATCCATTGGGCATGGGGACATCAAAAAATTTCAAAATTCTTACAGGGAGATGGAACTGGAACTATGCTCAGAGCACTTCTTGAAAAGTAGGAAATTAAACTAAAAAGAAAGAAAGCAAGTAGGGAAACTTATATACAAAAGGTTACAGAGAGGAATTAACCTCAAAATAGGGCTTCAAGTGGAATCCATTGACTGAAATTGGTAGGGCATCACCTTCAATACTTGATAGCTGAAAAGCATTGGATCCTCTGCACTTTGTTATAACAAACGGCCTACCCCAGAATGAATCAAATTTTGTGTGTCTGCTAGGTCTGGCTCTGAATTCATCCCATTTGAGGACTATATCACCAACCTTGAAATTCTTGACCCTAGCTCTTTTATCAAAACTATTTTTGGTTTGGTCCTAGTGGAATTCCATATCTTGCATTGAATTACCCCTGATTTCTTCTATTTCCATCAACTGGGCATGCCTGATCTGCAGAGGATCACTTTCTTCAAATAAGGCATACTGAGTGGCTAAGTCCAAAGCTGGTAATTCAACTGAGATAGATAACTTAGCCTCTTTTCCATACACCAGCATGTATGGAGAATTACCAATGATTTTCTTTGGGGTAATTCTATCTAACCATAGGGCAGATCTCAATTTAGTATGCCAGTCCCTTTGATTGTCCTGAAGAGTCTTCTTGATTATCCTAATCAAGTTCTTATTGGTGAATTCTGCCAAGCCATTTCCTTGGGGGTAGTAATTTGAACTAGTATTCAGATAGATGCTATTCTTGACTACCCACTCAGAGACTTTGAGGCCTGTGAATGCTAAGGCATTATCTGAAATGATGGAATCAGGAGTGCCAAACCTATGGATTATATCATCATAAAAGCTTAGGACAACACTCTCATTGGCTTCTTTCAATGCAATTGCTTCTATCCATCTAGTGAAGTAGTCATTTGTAGTAATTATCCATTTATGTCCTGCACTAGATGGAGGATTGATCATTCCTATGAAATCTATGCCCCACTTCATGAAGGGCTACTCTGTTCTAACTGGCTGTAGGGGCAAGGTTGCAAGCCTTTCTTTTCCCACAAACATGGCACACTTGATGCATTTCCTCACATAATCATGACTATCCTTAAAGATAGATGGCCAATAGTATCCAGCCCTCATGATTTTAAAAGCAGTAGTCCTAGGAGAAAAGTGACCTCCAGAAGGTCCATCATGAAACTCAAATAGGACATCTGCTACCTTTTCTGAATCTATACATCTTAAAAGGACACCACTGTGATCCTTTCTAAAAAGAACATCATCAATCAGCACAAAAGGAATAGTTTGTAACCTATAATACCTTCTTTTTGCCAAATCTAGGCCTGCATGACATTGTCCTGTCTTCAAATAATTGATCATATTAGGCAACTAGCTTGTTGCCTTGGCTTGTTCTTCTTTAGAGTGCACCACCAAAGATGCATCCATTTACTCTGATTTCCTTGAACTTTCATCTTCTACCAAATGCTCACAAAGACCTCTTCCTCTAACCAGCTTGGTAGTCTGAATATCTATGTCATATTCCATCACTTTGGTGATCCAACTAGCTCTTTTCTCATTTAGGTCCTTGTAAAGCAAAAAATCTTTGACACTTGGATGAGTAACTTTTAAATGTACCTTGCTGTGGGTCAATAAATATCTAAACTTTTTGAGGCTCTTTACCATAGCAAGCACATGTTTCTCTACAAAAGAGTACCTCTATTCATACTCTTCCAAACCCTTGCTAAAGAAAGCAATAGACTGCTCCAATCCATTTGAATTTTCTTGAGTCAACATTGTAGATATAGCATCATGACCTCCATAAGCATAAAGGATGAAATCCTTACTAAAATTTGGGTTTAAGAGGGTAGGAGCTTCTGTTAGGGCCTCTTTGATAGCCTGGAAATTGACTTTCCCTCCTTTGGTCCAAGCAAAAATTGAACTCTTCTTTAACATGGCTGTCAAAGGCTTAAGTAACTCTACAATGTTAGGCAAGAATCTCCTAACAAAATTTATCTTTCCTATGAAAGATTGGAGACTTTTCTTGTTATGTGGTAGGGGTAGCTCTAGGATGGCTGCAATTCTCTCAAGATCCACTGTAATTTCTTCTTTGGATACTACATATCCTAACAATTTTCTTTCATGAACTACAAACACACATTTCTTGGGATTAAGAGATATCCTAGATTCTCTACACCTTTCAAAAATCTTCCGCAGATGTTTAATGTGGTCTACTACATGCTTTGAATAGACAGTTATGTCATCCAAGTAGACCAACACAAACTTGTACATTAGGCTCTTAAAGGCCATATCCATTGCCTTTTGAAATGTAGCACCTGCATTTGACAAACCAAAGGGCATCTTTTGATAAGCCATGGTTCCCCACTTGGTTGTAAATGTAGTATTGTATTGATCCTCTTCATTTACTAAGATTTGATTGTATCTTGAATAGGCATCCAATAATGAAAATCTCTCAGATCCAGAGACACATTGTAAAATTTGTTCCATAGAGGGTAGTGGATGGTGGTCTTTCAATGAAGCTCTATTCAAATCCCTGAAGTCAACACATAACCTCAGCTCCCCATTCTTCTTCCTGACAGGAACAAGGTTGGAAATCCAACTAGTATGTTTAATGGGGTAGATGATACCACTCTCTATCAATCTAAGCACTTCTCTATGCATAAGTGGCTCAAGCTTAGGATTAATAGGCCTTTTCTTTTGCCTCGCTGGTTTGGCATTAGGTTCTAATTCAATAGTGTGCTGAGCAAGGGAAAGATCAAAACCTTTGAGATCCTCATATTGTCATGCAAAAATATCACTGAATTCTTTGAATAACTGAGCATAAGTTTTCTTTTCCAATTCAGTGTTTACCTTTCCAAATTGTAGACTCTTACCTAGTTCCAACTCTAATTCAACACAATGTTCTTGTTGAACTACCAGGCCAGCCTTATTTTTCTTGACTTAATCATCATTGTTGAAGATAGTTTCTAAGGTAACTAGACCTCTAAGCATCTTATTAGACTTGAGTTGTATCACTTGATCACCATAGTTTTGAGATAGCCTATCTTGATTGTGTTCTGAAAAAACATCTTCTTCAAACAAGAATTGCAAAATTTGTTCATCACTGTCAAACACTTGCCAATTGACATCATTATCAGGAAAAGAGGGTCTGAAAATCACTTTGACATGTTGTTGATCCATTTCTCTTGAAATGCTATTTGGAATATCGTATTGGGATCCAATAGTAGCTAACCTATCTGCATTTTGATTTAACTTTCTAGGGATGGTAACAATATTGAAAGCATGGAAATCTTCAATTTCATCCCAAACTATATGTTTGTATGCTTTCATGGTGTCATTTTTGGTTGCACTTATCCCTCTTACTTGGCTTACAAATAACTCACTATCACCATAAAATTTTAATGCCTTAAGCCCTCTTCTTCTAGCCCATTCTAGTCCATTGACTAGACTTTCATACTCTACAGTGTTGCTAGTGCAGGAGAAACTGAATCTAAAGGCAGCATAATACCTTTCTCCTTTTGGGGACACTAACATAGCACCACCACTAGAACCATGTCTACTTCTAGCCCCATCAAAATATAGTTCCCAAACCTGATTGTTCTAATCTTCTGAATCAACATCCTCTTTGAGAAGGCTTGGCTCTATAGCATTACTTTCTTGTATTAAATAACTTCCCAAACCAAAATCCCAAATCAGATTTTCTTGGGCCTCTAAAGCTCTTTCATCTAGAAGGATATTAGGGATACTCTCTATCTTTGTGCTTGCTTCATTAATGGTTTGGAAGTTACTGCTATCAAATATAGGGAATTTTACATTGATGGCATTAGACACATATGGCTCTATATGGTGTGCTGCTAATGGTTCTGATTTAATGGTGACCTTGGTCCCATAGCTTGTATGAAATAACATGTGAGACCAGTCAGAAGATAGATAGCCTCCTATCTTGGTTGTAAACTCCCTTGAAAGACATATAGCAAATAATGCAGGGAGATCTATAGTATATATATCAAGGAGGATGGAGAAATTAGGACTAGCATGTAGGATTAGACTGGTATCCTTAGCCACACCAATAGTACTAACTATGGATCCATCAAGTTGAGTCACCTTCTTTTGGAAGGGCTCATATTTTAGTCCTAACTAGTTAGCTACTTTCTTGGGCATTACAGTGCTAGTAGCTCCACTATCTACCATGCAATTATGCACTAAAGATTTTCTAATGATTAAAGATACATAAAAGGGAGGTGGTTTTGAGTTCCTACCTTGTGTGGCATTAGCCTTGGAGTTTCTACTTGGAGCCTCCCTTTCTTGATTAGTGTTGACCAACACTGGCCTTGCAGCTTCTTTTGCAGGTTGAGGAGTTGTTACCTCTGACATGGCCTTCTTCAAAATTTCAGGTTGTCTTGGAAGAGCCAAAGACTCCCACATAGACATGGTGACATTCACCTTCTTCATGTTGTCTACAATATTATAAGGTGTCACAGTGTGTACTCTTTGTTGTGTCTTTGGCATGATGGGCTCCACCTCCTTGAGAGCCTGGCTCTCTTTGCTTGGTATGACAAGAGCCTCCTTAGGTGTGATGGGAGTAGCTTGCTGCAGTGGCTCTATAGATGTAGTAGCTTTGGAGTTGGAATCTTCTTTCTCGACATCTTGAGCTCTTCTTTTTTCTCTTGTAAAGGAAACAAAAGTAGCTTCATCATTGACTCCATTGAAGTCTGGTTGTTCCCAATTAAAGAGAGTAGTCTCATGCTCTTGTGATTCTTGTTGAGGAACTGACCCACTGGATGAAACCTCCGATTGAGCTTGTGAGGCATTTTGAACCATTAGAGCCTAGTTCATCCATCCATTTGAACATGTAGCCTAATTATGAGGCTGATTACAAGGAAAACACCATTCATTATCCATAGCCATATTGTTTTGACTAGGAACCATGTCCCTCACTGGGTTTGCAACATTAAGAAGTGTAGGTTTGTATGGTTGAGAAGGCCTTTGACTAAAATTTTGCCTTTTTCCTTGGTAGCCTCCTTGGTATGGTGGCCTATTTTGTTGATAAGGTTGTCCTTGATTTTGACATTGCTGATTAGGACCGTGGCTTTGTGACTGAAAGGGTGGTCTAATTCCTTGATTTTGCTTCTTCAAATTTGTGACCTCTTTGGTCAAGGTCTACAACAAGTTAGTCATTTCTTCCTGACTACTTTGTTGGCTATTCTTTATCTCTTGAAGCTCTTGGGAGAAACTAGTCCTCAGCTCTTGACCACTAGTACTAGCTTGGGGTACCAATATGGTGGGAATAGGGGTAAATGGGGGTACTTGGGCAGGTGCAATGGGTTGAAGGCTAGGAAAGATGGGCATTGGAGGCCTTCTAGCAATCATGCCTACTTGGATCAAACAATTTTCAGCCCTAATAGCTATGTCAAAAGCTTGGAGTAGAGAAGTACCACCCATAGACTAGATCATGATAGAAATTTGGCCATTTAGGCTTTGTAAGTAGTAAAGGAAGGTGTGGTCAGCTGATGGTCTCACTGAGACTAGGATTCTATTCTATGTTTTAAGGAATCTACTATTGTAATATGTCATTTGCACTTGGGGGTCTCTCTTAATAGTTGTTAACTGTTCAACTAGAGACAAATTATCTGATTTATCCTCAAAATGTTTACTCAACACATCCCCTAACTCATCCCAAGAAGTAATAGAACCAATAGTTAAAGTTCTAAACCATTCTAGAGCCTTACCTTTTAAAGAGGCTGCTAACAACTTTGTGGCCACATCTTCTTGAGTAATGTTGTGTATGCTACATATGGTGGTCACATCTCTTATGTGCTCAAAAGCAGTTGTTTGCCCCTCACCTATGAAATCAGGTATATTCTTAAGTGCTACCAAAGGCACATCATGATGTTGAGTAAAGGCCAATGGGCTGCCTTGGTTGAATGGTGCAAAAGAAAACTGTGTTGCCATTGTATGAGCTGGAATTTGAAGATTGACAACCATATGAGCTGTATTTGTTGCTGGATTGGAATCTTCCTCTAGATCTCTAGTTAGAGATCTACCTCTTCTTCTAGATGAAAGGGAAGAGGTCTCATTTCTGAAGTATCAAGAGGTGTAGATTGAACTCTCCTTGTAGGGGATGTCCTTTGAGTTGACCTACCTTTGTGACTTCTTCTTGAGGGAAACTCTAAAAATTGGGTAGGCTTTGAGCTCCTAGTCTCAATCTTTCTCATAAAACTTTGAACAAATTAGCCTTGGTCTTTGAAATCAGTGGAGTCACTAGATATACTTGATAGAATGACTTCAAAAAGCTTGCACTATGTAATCTGTATATCAGAGATAGCATATTCTTTGAATTTGAATAACTTCTAGTCCCACCCGGTGTGCCAAAAATTGTTATACACTAAGTTTGCACCTCCATCTCAAGCTCTCTTGGTCTTGATAACCTACTATAACATTGGATTCATCTCCAGGTTGTGGGACCTTTGCTAACTGAGATGAAACCTCCAGGTTCTAGGCTGGTTCCTCTTGGATAATCACCCTAATTTGCTTCTAGACATGAAAGTAAACTTTTTGAAGGGAAAGGGGTAGAAGGAATGCTTGTAAGGGAAATGACTTGAAAAAAAACTACCTACTAGGTGATAGACCAAAATTAGGGTTTGGATCTCAGTATGTAGGAATGAAACCAATTGAGAGATTAGGTCTAATAAGTCACAACTCACTAGATAGACTTGCATAAGTGTTTCATAGGAGGGTTTGAACAAAAGACACAACTTATGACCTGCAAGCAAACATCCTTTTCTGCAACTAGGTGTAGGAATGAGACAAGACTGCTAGGGGTTGTAGTATATCCACAAAACATCTAAATCAGATCAGACATAGTAACACACAAAATCACAAAAATTAAGACGGACTAGGAACCCCAATTTCCATTAACAACATTCATAAACTTCAATCCAATAAGAGATAATCAAGATAGTGAAGACAGGGATAGAACAAATATCACAAGTACCTCAAGAATGCCTTGATCATCAATGGGAGATTACAAAGAGTAGAAGAACCAGAGAGTAGAACAAATACCAAAGATGGCTTTCTAAGAAAAGATGACTTTCTTGCAAAATTGAGCTTCTCTCCTATACAAAATGAACCTCCTAAGCACTAAGGCTCTACAAAAACAATAAATACCTCCTCCATTGCACGTAGACAGGAGTCCAAAATTAACCTAACTAGGGTTACAAATTTTACAATGTATCAAACCCTCAAGGTACACTGCTGACCCATCATGAAAATCACTAAGAACCAGTCATCAAATTAGATCTTTCTCTTTGCGTGTTGATCCTAGACTGAGTCCACCTATAGACACAACAAACTCAACCCATCTACCCACCTGCAACTCCACTAAGCCATGAAGGGTTTAAAAAATCTGATCTGATTTCCCTGGAAGAGGTACTACTTGTTGGAAACAATTGTCTGAAGGAAATTGCTACTCAAATTATGTATTGTCTTTGATGTCACACTATGTCATAATCCGCAACATTCAGTACCTACCGAGCTCAGTCAGTCTACCAGGCAGTAATATTAGTGCTTACCGAGCTCACTCGGTTATCCAAGAAAATTTAGTGTTTACCGAGTTCAGTCGGTTATCGAAGAAAAGATAGCATTTACCGAGTTCTGTTGGTCATTGAAGAAAATTCAGTGTTTACCGAGTTCAGTCAGTTATCGAAGAAAAGATAGCATCTACCAAGTTCAGTCAGTTTTCGAAGAAAAAGGATTATCAGTGTTTACCGAGTTCCCTCAGTATTCGAAAGATTGTAGAAAGTTATGGTCACCGAGCACTGTCGGCCCTTGAAGGATTTTTGCAAATAAAGTTTTCTTAATTCAGCCGACTGTTATACTAAGTAATGTTGATTTGACAAATCTAAAATCATATAAATAAAAGGTCAAATGTGAAAAATTAAAAAAAAAGGAATATACAGCAGAAGATATATAGAAGAGAGATAAGAAAGGTGTGTGCAAATTTGTGAAGGATGATCAGATATCCTTGAGGAGCAGCAGAGATATATTCGATCAGGAAGGATCACACTTATGCAGAATAGAGATCTGTAATCAGCAAGGCAGTTGCATTATTATACAGGTCATTTTCATTGTTACCTTTTATCATTGTAATAATGAATTCTAAATCTCTTAACCAATTTGGTTTAACAACCATATTGTAAATCCTCTAACAAGGTGACAATTCCATTGAATTGTTTTCAAGTCCTCTTACCAGGCCACTCCTAGCAGGGTGATTAAATCCTCTAACAAGGTCACACCTAACAGTGTGTTTTGTAACCTTTTACCGGGTTGGCTTCTAACCGGGCATCACTTCAGAAAAGTGAAAATTAGTATCTAGATACATTGGTGGTTTTTCCCATATTGGGTTTCCACGTTAAATCTTGTGTCTCTTGTGTTCTTAATTGCTATCTTAATCATATACAAGTGCTGATGAATATCTAAAGATAATTTTGCTAATACTTTCTGCATCTTCAAAGTTACTGCAATCTATTTACTGAGTGT
Organism: Chamaecyparis obtusa; assembly: GCA_027943335.1. NCBI lineage: Eukaryota > Viridiplantae > Streptophyta > Pinopsida > Cupressales > Cupressaceae > Chamaecyparis > Chamaecyparis obtusa. Next base: position 42,878 of record BSBK01004392.1, on the reverse strand, counting down.
TAAACAGATAATATTCATTAAGATATCCTAAGGGATCTGGAAAGAAATAATTGTTAAGTGTTTTATGGTTGACTGATTCACCCCCCCCCCCCTCTCAGTCACTTCATCCATATTCCATCACTACTTGCAAAGGTGGCACCAACTATTTTCACTACTTCCTAGTGCGAGAACACGACACAGTACCCTGCAACACCGGCCAACGGTCACTTCCATTTCCCTCTCAACCACAACCATCCTAAGAAATCAATTTCTGAGCTAACCGACATCACGCATGGCTGAAAGAATGCAAAATCATAATAGGAAACCAATGCAAAATTCAAATTTGAATGTTAACAACTAGCCTGGTCATTTTAAAATGTGACCATCGATGAGAAACCCTTCCTAGCAGATGAACAGCTAGGATGCACTGAGAAGACAACTCAAAATCCCACTGACAAGTTAAATGCCACCTTTGAAGTTAGTAGCCAATGAAATTTTAGCACATCGACACAAGGACCCACCCTGAATTTTCTCTTCCTTAAGTCATGAAGAACTCTTTTAAACCCTGGCCCCAGACCCACCACTTGGTAATCTTTTATTCACTCTGGCCGCTTGAAAGGCATACACCTCAGTAGTTCTCTGACAACGGACCCATTGCTTGAGATACTAATCTAACAGCGGGTGCATGATCTTATAGCTCTAAAATATTCCTTATGCTTATATGCCGGTTGCTAGATCCTTTCTAACCTGAGACCCCATTGAGACATCAGTCCACCAATGTATCTTTATTAGCATGCATCAACCAATCACGTTCAAACACCTGAGTACACCTGGCAATATGGTCCCGTTGACAAATCTTAGACACTTGGAAAAATTGACTGCTGGCGCATAATCTCATTTGTCAAAAAAGCCCTTTGCGAAGATATGCCAACCGTTGAACTTTGTCCTTTTGACATCCCTGCAGACATTCTGACATGGCCCCACAATAGCATCCAAGTCATCACTAAGTTGACCAATGAGAAATGAGCACATCATCATCTGAGGACCCACCTGCAAGCCCTAGCAAAATAAAGTAAGATCGACGGTCGGCACATAATCTGATGTGTCAGAGAAACCTTATGAGATTATATGCCAGCTATTGGATCCTTTGGGATGTCAGGACCTCCGACCGCTTGGAAGAACCTGGCCCTGCTGACAGATAATCTAACTCAACACACGTTGACCAATTGGAAGCTGTCGAATCGAATGAGGTGGTGTTGGTCCCACTGACACACTAAAGAACTACAGACATGGAAGATCTAACAGTCATCTTAAGATCTCAAGCTCTGACACCAGCCTATCCAAAGATACGCCAACCGTTAGATCCTCATAACTGGGACCCCACAAATTTAGACTATTGGAAGAGTTAGCGATTATGCAACTAAAGAGAAGTTAACCATCGCTAGGTCGCAAGAAGTTATGCGGTGACCGGGAAACACTTAGCGATTATGAGAATCACCGTATTCGCTAAGTCACTGAATGGGAAAAGTAACCACCGAGAAACTTAGAGAACCTGTGACCAGCTAATGAGATTAAAGCGCACATGGGAAAAGTGAACCTTTAGTGGCTGAAAAAAGGTAATGAAGAATTATAATGGGCCAAAGGGTTTTGAGGGTTTTAAAAGGTTCCCAACACAATGGCTAGTTTTATGAATATTTTGACCTGCAGAATAGGGACTTGAAATAACTGCAGAGGCCAGGAAACAAAACATGAGGTCATGAAACTTTTAGAGATGCTTGGTAGGAGTAAAACAGAGACTTTAGAATAGATTTAGCCAAATTTGCATGGATATGAAAATTAGGGTAATAGGACCAAAGAAGGGAAAGTCAATTTCCAAGCTATCAAAGAAGCCTTGACAGAAGCTCCTGCCCTGTTAAACCCAAATTTCAATAAGGATTTTATCCTTTATGCTTATGGAGGTCATGATGTTAGATCTGCAATGTTGACTCAAAAAATTTAGAAGGATTGGAGTAGCCTATTTCTTTCTTTAGCAAAGGTTTGGAAGAGTATGAACATAGATACTCTTTTGTAGAAAAACATGTACTTGTTGTGGTAAAGAGCCTTAAAAATTTTAGTTATCTATTGACCCATAGAAAGGTACACTTGAAGGTTATTCATCCAAGTGTCAAAGAATTTCTACTTTCCAAAGACCTAAATGAGAAAAGAGCTAGTTGGATCACCAAGGTGATGGAGTATGACATAGATATTCAAACTACCAAGCTAGTTAGAGGAAGAGGTCTTTGTGAGCATTTGGCAGGGGATAAAAGTTCAAAGAGACCAGAACAAATTGATGCATCTCTGGTGGTGCATTCTATAGAAGAACAAGCCAAGGCAACAAGTTGGTTGCCTAATATGATCAATTATTTGAAGATAGGACAATGTCCTGCAGATCTAGATTTAGCAAAAAGGAGGTATTATAGATTACAATCTGTTCCTTTTGTGTTGATAGCTGAGATTATTTTTAGAAAGGATCATAGTGGTGTCCTTTTAAGATGCGTAGATTTAGAAAAGAAAGCTGATGTCCTATTTGAGTTTCATGATAGACCTTCTGGAGGTCACTTTTCTCCTAGGACTACTACTTTTAAAATCATGAGGGCTCGATACTACTGGCCATCTATCTTCAAGGATAGCCATGATTATGTGAGAAAATGCATCAAGTGTGCCATGTTTGTAGGAAAAGAAAGGCTTGCAGCCTTGTCCCTACAGCCAATCAGAACAGAGCAACCTTTCATGGAGTGGGGTATAGACCTCATTGGTGTGATCAATCCTCCATCTAGTGGAGGACACAAGTGGATAATCACTGCAATAGATTATTTCACTAGATGGACAAAGGTAGTTTCTTTGAAAGAATCAAATGAGAGTGTTGAATTAAGTTTTTATGATGATTTAATTCATAGATTTGGCACTCTAGATTCCATAATACCAGATAATGCATTGGCATTCATAGGCCTCAAAGTCTCAGAATGGGCAGCCAAGAATGGCATTTACCTGAATACCAGTTCAAATTACTATCCTCAGGGAAATGGCTTACCAGAGTCAACAAACAAGAATTTGATTAGGATAATCAAGAAGACTCTGCAAGACAATCAAAGAGATTGGCATACAAAGCTCAGGTCTACCTTGTGGTTAGATAGAATTACCCCAAAGAAGATTATTGGGAATTCTCCTTATGTGCTAGTGTATGGCAGAGAGGCTAAGTTGTCCATTTCAATTGAATTACCAGCTCTAGACTTAGCTACTCAGTATGTCCTATTTGAAGAAGGAGATCCTTTACAGATCAAGTATGCTCAGCTCATGGAATTAGAAGAAGTTAGAGATAAATCCATGAAAGATATGGAGTTTCACTAGATGTAGATAAAGAGGAGTTTTGATAAAAGAGCCAGGATTAGAGATTTCAAGGTTGGAGACATAGTCCTCAAGTGGGATGAGTTTAGGTCTAGACCTAGCAGGCATACAAAATTTGATTCATTCTGGGGTGGACCATTTGTTATAATAGAGTGCAAGGGACCTAATGCTTTCCAGCTATCAACACTTGAAGGGGTTCCCCTACCAATTTTAGTAAATGGTTTCCACTTGAAGCCCTGCTTTGAGGTTAATCCCTCTCTGTAAATTCTTGTAATTATGTTTCTTGTTTTTCTTTCCCTGTTTTCCTAGGTTAGTTTTCAGCTTTTCAAGAAGTGCCTGTGCACAAGTTTGTCTTTTTGGTTCAAGGTTTGTCCCTCTATTGAATTTTTTTGCTCAGACATGACCCCATGCCCAATGGATTGTCAAGGCCACTGGTTTTCAATGTCTAGCAGGATGACATCCAGCAGAAATTGCCAAAATGTTACCCAAATTTCCCATCCTTTGCAATTTGGCCTGGTCTACTCTATCTGGCATTTTTAATCCTTTGTTAGCCCCCTTAAAAATTTCCATGATTATATGCATTTTCATTTGTTTACTTCTCTAGTTTGAAGGCCATTTGACTTTTTCAAAGGGTGACCGTTTAAACCCCACGATCCCCTAAAATACCCGTGTCCCATCCCAATTTAATATTTTACCCTTTCGGGCCGCTTATCTCCAAAAACCCATGTGCTAATATATTTTTCCTAAGGTCCTACCACCTAATTTCCTAAGTTTCTTATATCCTGGCCTTTAATATTTCCCCTGGGCCCAACTTTCATTCACAGTTAGATCCAATGGTTATCGCATGATCTCATGGGATCTTCTAATCCCATGCAATCATGCGACAACCATTGATGCGGTATCAACGAAGATTTGTAGTGGACCCAAAGTATAAGGTAGGCCCAAGTTGATCAAAGATCTACGGTGGTCACATTTTCACATGGAATCTTTAGATTCCATGTGATCATGCGATGGTCGTTAGATCTGCTTTACTGCTAAGCCTCTGGTGGTGGGTCCTCAAGTGGTGACATGTTCATATTTTAGTGGCTGGCCAAGTGATGATAGGGCTTTTGGTGTGGCCGATGGTTAGAGAATCTATGGGGATGCCAGTGTGTCCAAGATCTATGGTGATCGCATGTTCACATGGAATCTTTCGAGCCCATGTGATCATGTGACCACCGTCCAATCTTCCAGTGTTTAGGCCAATGCCATTATGGGACCATCTGACATGCTTGATTCTTATTGGTTGCCAGGTTGAACAGGTGGAAATGTGTCAGTGGGGCTGAGTATCTTAAGTGTGTTGGCAGTCAAAGAGGATCCAATGGTGGTCACATAATCACATGGGATCTTCCGATCCCATGTGATCATGCGACCACCGTCCGATGCAAGGTCAGGTTTCTTCTACCTTCTGAGGTGTTGGTCGACTGTGACGTGCTCATTTTGTATTGGCTCTTGACTGATGATGTGGCCTTTGACTTTTTCAAGCGCATTGCATTATCTTTCATGGGTTTTCTTGTATTTGTTCCTTTAGAGAATGTTTGCAAGCATGGGTAGCTCAGAATTTATGTTTTCAGGGGTGGTCACAGTCAAAAAGGTGATGCAAAGATCTAGGCAGCCGTTTCAGTGGATTTTCCTTTTGAGAGTATCAAATTTGATAGTTATGGCAGGCCTGACTTATAGAGAGGTAGTTGGATCAAGGTTTTTTGTCTGCATGAAGATTCAGTACAGGGATGGACACGCAAAGACATATCTGATCGGTTGAGATATTTTCAGGAACATTTATGATAAAAAATGACAGGTTTAGGGTTGTATTATTTTATGCAGATTTATGTAACCCTAATGAGATTTTTTCTCCTACCTGTGTGCAATAGAGGAGATGTATATAATTAATTTTTGGAGCTTTTAGAGCTTAGAGTTTATAGTTTGTAAAAAGAGAGTTCATCTTTCTAAGAAGTTATCTGAGGCATTCTTTCTGCCCTCTAGCTTCTACAATTGTAACCTTTCATTGACTATTTGGATATTGCAAAGTGTATTGTGACATTATTTGATGTCCCCTATACCTTCTTGTCTGAATTTTCTCTTATTGAATTCAATATATGTATGTTTCAGTGATATTTTTAGGGTTCTTGATCCCTCTTTCTTTCTGCAATTTATGTGTATGCTTGTGAATGATATGATTTGAATGTTTTTGTGGGTATACTTCCACCCCTGGCAATTTGTCTCATTCTCATACCCAATTGCAGAGGTGAATGTTTGTTTGCAGGTTATAGTTTGTGTCTAAATTCTTAGGAGTGCTACTGCTTTGTGCAATTTCTCTCTTTCCGTGCATAACATCTCTTTATTGTAGACCCCTCTATAAAATATTGATGCAAGCCTATTCATTGAGTTGTGATCTCCTAGACCTAAGATTGTGTACTGATTTCATCCTTTATACTGCAATTCATACCATATTTTCAGTGTATCACCTAGTAGGTAGTTTTCTTTCTAGTCATTTCCCTTTCTACATTCCTTCTATCCCTTTTCCCCAAAGATTTACTTTTCTTGTCAAAAAGGCAAATTAAGGTGATTATCCAAGAGGAACCAGCCTAGAACCTAGAGGTCTCATCTCAGTTAGCATAGGTCCCACACCTGGAGATGATTCCCATGTTATACTAGGTTATTAAGACTACAAGAGCTTGAAATAAGGGTGCAAACTTAGTGTATAACAATTGCATCTGATGTCTTTCTACAAGGTATAAAATGTGCCATCTTTGAAAATCTATCTACCACAACAGATATAGAATCATTACCTCTTACTGTCTTCGATAAGCCAAGAAAAAAATCCATACTAATGTCAGTCCAAGGTTTCTCACGTACAATAATTAGTGTATACAATCCAATATTCTAACTTACTCCTTTTGCAACTTAACAAATTCCACAACTTTTCACGAATTTTTTAACATCTTTATACAATTGTGGCCAAAAGTATTTCTCCTTAAGAAAATTCAATGTCTTATTAATACCAAAATGTCCAGCCAAACCAATACTATGTTTCTCCTTCATCAAATTAGTTCTCATTTGTCCTCTCAATATACACAACTAAATAACTTTAAACAACATACCTTCCTGAATGAAATATTCTTCCCATTTTGTACTCGGTTGATCTTGAATAGGTTCTCTACACTTTCTCCATGGCTTAGAAAAATCAAGATCAGTTTCATACAAATCTCTCATCTCATCAAAACCAAGAACTTCAATTTTCATCTCGGTCATCAAAGATATTCTTCTACTCAATGCATCAGCAACTTGGTTAGTGACTCCACTTTTATGTTTTATCACAAATGTATAACTCTGCAGGTACTCAACCCATTTCATATGTCTCTTATTCAATTATTCTAACTACCCAAGTATTGTAAAGCCTTATGATTAGTATACAACACAAATTCACTCGATATAAAATAATGTCTCCATTTCTTCAGTGCTTGAACAATAGCATAGAATTCTTGATCATACACAAAATATTTCCTTCTAGCATCATTCAAATTTTCACTAAAGAAAGTAACAAGTTTACCTTCTTGACTCAACATAGCTCCAATTGCACTACCACTTGCATCACATTCTACATGAAATACCTTATTGAAATTGGGCAATGCCAAAACAGGCAATTCAACAATCTTCTACTTCAGAGTCTCAAAACATTTATTAGTGCCATGTGTCCACTTGAATTCTCTTTTATCTCCTCCCATAGTCTCAGTCATAGCATTACAAATTGAACTGAAATTCCTTATGAACTTTTGGTAAAAACTTGCCAAACCATGAAATGATCTTACCTCACTAGCATTCACAGGTGTAGGCCAATTCAGAATAGCTTCAACCTTTTTAGGATCCATCTTCAAACCATCAACTAAAATTACAAATCCCAAATACACAATCTCCTCTTTCATGAATGAACACTTTTTCAGATTTATCAACAACTTTTCCTCTTTCAATCTCTACAAAACTTGTCTAACATGCAAAAAATATTCTTCTCTGGTCTTACTGAATATCAGAATATCATCAAGATATACAATCACAAACTTACCCAAGAATTTCTTCAAAACTTCATTCATCAGCCTCATAAAAGTACTCGGTGCATTAGTTAAACCAAAAGGCATAACCAACCACTCATACAAACCTTCCTTTGTCTTGAAAGAATTCTTCCATTCATCACCTTCTCTAATTCTGATTTGATGATACCCACTTTTCAAATCAATCTTTTTGAAATACTTTGCTCTAATCAAGCTGTCCATTATGTCATCCATTCTCAGTATAGGAAACCTATACTTCACTGTTATCTTATTGATTTCTCTGGATTCAGTACACATTCTCCATTCTCTATTCTTTTTAGGTGCCAATACCATAGGTACTACACAAGGAATCAAAACTATCTTATCAAACCCTTCTCTTGCAACTCTTAAATCTGTCGGTTCAATTCTTGATTCTCGACAGGTGTCAACCGATGAGGTGCCTTATTCGGTAAACTAGCTCCAGGGATTAGATCCATGCAATGATCAATACTTCTCTTTAGTGGCAAACCATTAGGTACATTATGAAAAATGATATCACTATACGCAGTGAGAAACTTATCAATCTCCTCAAGGACATTATCCTTTGTTTTCTTACTCGGTTTGTTAGGAATCACAACAAAACATACAACATTTTTCTTTAAATCCTTAACAAATTTTCTTCCTTCCATCAAGAAAACTTTCATAGATGTGCAAAAATTACTAACAGGTTCTTCCATCAAAGGTAACAAGATTTTTTTTCTTCCATCAACCACAATAGTATGCTTATGCAATCTTCCATCATATATAGCATTTCTTGTTACAAGTAGTGGTTGTCGTTGCACCAAAAGATCAACCTGTTAATGCCTGATACAACCACTAGACTTATAGAAGACACAGGAGGTTGTTAAACCATGTCAAAAATCTCAAGGGGAGCGTTGAACATTTTTCCAACAATCTCCGCCTCAGTGTTGCCTGAGGGGTTTGAACCTATGACCAAGCTCTGATACCAATTGTTAGGAATGGGAACACTAAGAGGGGGGGTGAATCAGTGTTCATTGCAATTTAACTTTTCACTTTAATCTTTATACTAAACTTTAAATGCTTAAGTACTGAATTAAACATTCACATAAACATGAAACATGAAATCAACACATGACACCAATATGGTTATGAGGAAACCCAAATAGGTAAAAACCCCGATGGGAATTGACACCCACTAATATTCTGTACTAGTGTTTTGTGATCCTTGTTAGAAGATCCTTTACCCTGTTAGGAGTAGCTTTACAATGCATTAAGTATAGTAGACCTAGTTAAGGGTCAGATCCTATTAGGAGTGTTGGTGCTCTCAAAAATCCATGTGGTTTTGAGCCCATGTTCATAAAATTTTCATAAGGTAATGTTCGGTGTTTCAAAGAAACGGTTTGAAAGGACCTAGTTTAAGAGCATACAAAGATGGGCCTGATGAATTTCATGTGATACAACTTGGGGGATGGGTTCAAAACCTTTCATTTGATCTATGTAGTGGGTTCCCACTCCTAAATGAAGAATCTGAAGTGTTTAGGGAGTAGCCATTTTGAGGTGTTCACCTAAATCTGCATTTTTGCCAAAGTGTCAAATCGTTGTAGTAGGCCCTATTTGCATTTGAATATCTTGTGTCCTATTGAGTTTCATGACCTGCCACTTTGGAAATGTTTACAATGTATATTAGAGAGATTATATTCCAAAGATCAAGCCATTTCGAGTCCGTTTGATAAGTTTTTGGATCCCCCAAAGTTGGTCTTCCAGAAATGTCCTATTTCTGCGCTCTGCCCAATTTTCTGAGTGGCCCTGTTTGACTAGTTATAACCTTTGACCCTATGACCCAATTCATAAGATTCATTTTTCCATGTATTCTAGTGGTCAAATAATCCCTGCGTTTCAGTTTTCAAGCCATGATGAATCCGTTTGCCCAGTTTGCCAATCTGACTCCGTTTGTAATTTCTAATATTTATAATGAGGATCAGTTGCACAATTTAGTTGGAGGCCCTGTTCGGATGAGTGCATTAAGTGCCCTATGATTGATCAAGATGTGTTGATTGTTGCATCATGTTGTAGGCATGGGAATAAGTCATCTTGCCAATTTTCAGCCTCCCATGTGCCCGTTCGACATGTTTACCAGAGCCATTCAAATTGCAGATTGTTAATTTTCTCCAGCAGTGCATTGCTCAATTTCCTGAGTAGCTCACTTTGGTGTCCTGCCATTTGCACCTAGATCAAGGTGAAACATAATTGAAGGTTTATCCATAATGTAGACATGAAATTGATTCTTCATGATAAGTTTCAGATTATGACGAATCTGATTGGTCACTTTGCTTGATCATTTCCAAATCCGATTTCTACAGTTTCACTATCTTTCAGTTCAAGATGTTCTAGGTGGCTAGGTTGAGAGATTAATTGTTGATAATCGGTTGATCATCCAATGATGGAAATAAATTTGAAAGGTGAAAAGGACATACATAAATAGATAAGTGTACATTTCTTAAATAAAAGCCTGGGCATATTCTTTCAAAGGAGAACTGGTCTGAATTTATTTTCCTTTTTTTTAATCTCAAGATGGTTGGCATGGGCATTCCTCATAACTTCAATAAGAGGGAGTTTTGTTGTTTAGATGCCTCCAAACATGACAATTGGAATGTGATACAAATAGAACACTGTTTGAGAGTATTCGGTCTGGTTTGAGACACTATGAAAACAATTGAAGTATTTAAAGATCTATTTGTTTATTTTTAAAGGTGGTAGTTTTAGTGCTAAAGGGATGTTGTAAATCATATTAGAAGCCAAATTAAGAGATTGAATACATCAAGTAATAATATCTGCTGTGGGAAAGTAAAACATAGAGCACTTGAAAGAGTGATGAAGGCCACCTGTTCAGATAAGTGCATGAGTATTGGAGGTAATGCGAAAATGGAACCAATCACAATGGTTATAGCTTATGATTATCCATCGATAGTTCATATTGACCAGGCAGGCATTGATAGTTGTTTATTAGGAAATCCAACTTGAGTGGGAGTCCATGGGCATGTTAAAACCTTACCTATTACCGTAGAGGATATACCTATGTGATTTCCATATCTACTTGTATGAACCAAGATTGGAAGGAGATGAATACCCGGTTGTGCTTAATGAATTTATGAAAGCTGTGTATGCTTGATGGCCGAAGGTTATTGTGCAGTTTCAGGACTTTCAAAGTGAATGAGCATTTGAGCTTTTGAAGTGATACCAAAAAAGATTTCTACACATTTAATGATGATGTTTAGCATACTACAGGGGTTGCACTTGCTGGTTATTAAGTACAGTAAGAGCTCAGGGTTGACCATTGACAGATTTTGTAAAGTAAAATTGTCATTGTTAGTGTTGGGCTTGAGATCCTCGACATGGCACAACAAATGATGTCAAGAAAGTAGTGTATGCACCAAATGAAGGAGTGTGAGGCACATTTTTAACATGGGCAGGAAAAGTAGGTGTTGTGCACCAGTTTGGTGTGCTGCATGTGCACATGTGGTAGAGAGGCCTGCACATTTCTCTAACTTGTTGGCACTATCATAATTGCATATATCAAGCTTATGTGATGCTGCATGCACCCGCTATTGTGTTGCATTTCCTCCCTTGTGAGTGCTTCTTCTCCTTACTCACTTTTCTTTCAGTGCTATGTATGCGGGGTCTACAGGGATTGTGTGACCACATGCACTAATGGGAGCACCATTATGTTAAAGGGCTTGGCATGTGTTTGATATGCCTCACGCACCAAGTCCATGGAAGCTGACATTTCGCAAAGGGGAGGCCTACCATACCACAACCCACGCACATAAAAAAGAGGCCTCATGCAATTTTGACAACCAATGCAAAGGTTTTGGAAGCCAGCAGACAAAAAATATAGATAGCCAACGCAAATCAAATGGGGTTGGATCGCAACTCTAGGTCAATGTCACCCTTACTCACCAAAGATGCTTATAAATCATGACAACAAAGTGGCAAGCACATGGAAAGGTCTCAGAGTTTTAAAAAAATAAACATTCCTGTGAGCACTCTGTCCAATAGTAGGAATGGCGATTGTAAGCAACGCAGTGTTGTTGGGTCGTGAGATGACACGGTGTTTTCTACAGAGAGCAGATACATGGCACAAACATAGTGTTTTAGATAGACGAGGAGCGGCTGCAATAGGCCAATATGTGTAAAAGCTTTTATCCCACATCCATTATGTTGGGATATTAAGTAGAGTTTTAAAACAAGAAGGCTCGGATACATGGTAACATGAGAGGGAAGATGGGAAGTGGGCCCACCCAATTGGGCACTTGTCATGAGAAATTATATTTTGAATAAATAATTGTTATAAACTTAAATCAGTTTGTCCCACATTGACGCCGCCCAGAAGGAATGAGAAGTTTATAAGGAATAACACATGATATGTTATTGTCTCAAGTGGACGCCCTGATTGGAGACCCTTCTCATACATGCATGGGCTGAGGTGTTTGGATAGGCGGCAACTGGATGATGACATGGAAAGTGGGCCCCACATGTCAAGTAGGTATATTTTGATGAAAATGCAAGTGTAGCTCTGACGCATTGGGATGCATGCCCAACATCCAATAGACATTGCCAAAGAAATTAGATGGAGATGCATGCAAATTACCATCACTCTTCAGTGACGTGCTGACACATGGCACCATGATGATGTGGAATGATGTTGCAATTTGGGGCCTAGGTGGATCCGTGGACCAACCGGAACATGATACTTGGAAAAGGGTAGTGACAAAGCAGAGCCTTGAGCAGATGGTTAGCCACCTTGGGATGCATGCCAATCTGATGGTCATCACAAAAGCACAAGTTTGAAGATGCTCACTGGTTAACTGTTGTGGTATGGCGACAATGCGACATGTGTCCCAAGGTGTGCTATCAAGTGGATGCATGCTCAACGGTACAGGGCAATCGGTGAGCGACATGTGGCAGAGGTGTGACATGGTAGATGAGGTGGACTAGCAGATGAATCAAGTGATGCAAGGTGGCATGGGGCCCACCTCAAAATTTGAGGTCTGCATAAAGTTATTAAATTCAATTTTGAATAGTGAAACTATATCAGAAATTCATTAATTTAAATATTAGAGGCTGTTCATGGAGAATAATGTTTGAGGGCTTCATTTTTACCCAAATATGCAAGTGTTATATGTTTTCGAAATCGATGCAAAATGATCTTTCGAATGGCAGTGCTAAAAATCATATTCAACAAAGTTGGTGACAGCAATAATGGACTGTGTATTCCAAGTTCAGATTTGGGTAAAGATTCAGATTTTTGTAAAAGAAGTTTCTAGATTGTAAATGATATCAGATTTGTTTGAGATATTTTGGAGAATTCTTATGGTTGATTGTGTTTCCCTAAAAATGCCCTAAATGATATTTTATTGTTGCATCCTTATTCCTATAAAAGTATTTTTGTAATCATTTAGAAGGGCTAGCTAGAAATTATTGACACGTGAAGCTAAAAAGCTAAGTGTCTATCCTCAATCCAGATTGTAATATGGTTTGTTAAGCTGTGTCAATATAGTGGAAAAACCTTCTGTATCTTTTGCATATTGTCTAGGTGTTGTATTCTAAAATGGTTTGTAATACAGGAACTTGAGTCCTCATACTTAATGTAGTTTTTAGTTTTCACATCTCTCCTTCAGTTGTGTTTCTTGGGTTTTGAGTTTTCTGACCCTTTGCACAGGGTTTACTTGTGTATATGTTTTATCTCTCAGCCTTGATATAGGATCAGGTTAAAAGTCTCCGAGTGAAACATAAATTCATTTGGTTCAGTTAGGAAGGATGTTTATAAGCAGTGTATGAATTTGGTTTGTTGTGTTTGTGGCTTGAAATCTGTGTTCTTGTATTCTATATCTATCTCAAATATATTGCCCAATGGATAAGGCACTGATAAAAAATTAGTATTTCTTGTAGTTATGCATGTTTAGCATGGTTGTTTACATTCTGCAAGAAATCAAATTCAAATCATTACCAGTCCTTTACATTTTATTTACTTTATATGTTGTTCTATCCAGTGATGGAGAGTCAATGCGTAATAGGTTGTTACCTAGTACTTTCTCACTATTATCTATTGTAAGATCCAGTATTATGTAAAGAATAGAGTTATATCTATTGGATCAGGTGTACCTGCCTTGGTTTTGCAGAGCCAAAAGTGAAGAGGGCAGTCTTGTCCCTATAGTTGGTCCAGTTGCTTATAGATTTCTCATATTTGGAATTAACCTCTCCTTAACATTAGTCATAAGCATATTGGTATCTCATAGAGTGTAAAATCCTATATGGGAACCAACAAAATGGTGACTCTACTGGGGATAGAGATTGTAATCATGAGCAAATAGTGCAGGTTCCAAGTTGAGCTAGACTCCTGACCTGCCTATTTCAATCAGTTGATATCTCTAATGTTATAAATCCATCATAAAGAACCCAGGTATGAGTAGAGCTTTGATTCTTGGCTGGCTTATTGTTATCTAGTGGTTTCCATTGAAGTGAAATGAGTCATTTTGAAAAGTTTTAAAATCATCTCACCAAGTGGTGAGTGGCAACTCTAAGATCCTGTGTTTGATTAGTGCAAGTTCTAGAATGAAGAAATGATGTATTTTTCTCTGATAAATAGTTTTTGAAATTTTGGTGAAGTTTGTGTTGGCTGGAAGAAGTATACAAAAATAGAGATAAAGTGTCTTTTCCTCTTTAAGGAGGTGGTGACTCTATAAGAAAAGAACCCGATGGATTTTTGAAGTGAGATCTAAAACTTTCCATCGTTTCCAGCCAAAGAAAGAATTGCAACATCAGAACTTACTAGGTATTTCTCATTAGAAGTTTTATATTTGTATAATCTAATTAGGTGAAAAAAGTCACCATATAAAAATGATTTTAGAATTAAGGGTATGCATATTTCTCAGGACTTGTTAAAAATCTGGGTTGTATTGTTGAAGAAATATGTATGTGTAAGAAGTTTTATGGCTGCATAAGTTGTTTATAATAAAATCTGAAAACCTCATCAAGAGGAAGTGCAGTCCGTAATGGATTCAAGTAGAAGTATTTGTAGACAAAGGTATGCGCCATTATGTTTTGATGGCATACAAGGTTTCCCGAATGATATTCCTATCAGGATTAGGAAGTATTTGAAAGAGTTTAAGGGGAAACAATCAGATTCAGCATGTGATCATTTGCAAGAGTTCACCGATCTGATGGGAGACTTCAAGATTTGTCATGAAGATGTTATCATGAAGTTGCTAATTCAAACTTTGAAGGATGATGCTAGGGTCTAGTTTTATTCACTGCCAGCAAATTCTATCTCTTCGTGGGAAGATTTCAATTCAGCTTTCATGGAACAGTTTGTTGAGAGAGTTGATGTGAGCATTCTAGTAAACAAACTAATGGAGATTCAAATTGAAAAAGATGAATTGGTTCCACCATTCAACATCAGATTTGTCAAGGCATTGCATGATATCCCGAAAGACTACAGACCCAATGACCATGTTTGTTTAGTGATTTATTTGGGTGCATTTGGTGGAAAAATGAGTTTCTAGTTAAGAAATAAAGAGCCAAATAATCTACATCAGGCTTTTATGATAGTGATGGACATTGAAAATAATTTGAAATATAAAATTGCCAAAGGATTTTTATCTGCTGGAATCTATTGTCATGATGTTCCAATCAAAGAGGATAGGTGTAAATCAGAAAATGAAACTCAATATCAAAATGTTTCCATTTCTACCGATCCTATTGATCATGTTTCAAGTTATGATTCTGAACAGAATGTGAATGAAGAAAATTTGCAGCAAACAATGATTGTCCCTGATATAGAAGCTAACATGGTTGTAGAGGATTTGCAACATTTTCTTGATGTAAAGATAGACATTTACAAGGGGTATACACTGAGTAGATTCCAAACTAATTCTTCTAGTTGTGGGGTTGCAGAGACTTATTGTTTGCAGTCAAGTACTAAAAATGAAGAGGGGGCAGATCTTTCATCAGATGATGATAAAGCCCCAAGTGATGAAATTATGTCAAATTTTAGCAGACATCAAGATGAAGATGATGTTGAGGAGTCTACAGTTGATAATGTTTCTATTAAGTTTGTAGACTTCTCCTTTTATCAGCATAAGAGAACAAATCTGTTATCCTAGTATAAGAAAAGTTTGTGCAAACAAAAAAGGGATGGATATGATGTAGATGAGAGTTGCTACAGTGATGGCTTTGCACAAGATGAGATGATCCAAGAGTGTGCAACCCCTGTTTCAAATAAGAATGCAGTTTTCAGTGTTGAGCAAGAAGACAAAGAAGATAAGAATGAAATCCAGTGTACACTAAGCACTGATGAAATCTTAGTACTCTTGGCTGCTGATTTACAGAGGTATGCCTCAAATGTGGATTTTACTTTGCAATATCCAGGTGATATATGTTTTAACATTGATAATGAGCCATGTGTTCAAATTGATGAAGATGATGGTTCTTGTTTGCATAAAATCCCCTCATATTATGACTCGAAAGAAGATAAAGATGACCATGACAATATTTTTTCTTGTCATTCAGATTTTGGTAATGAACAAGTTTGTTGTTCACTCTTTCTTTCTTCTTTTGATGAATTTGATAGTGGTTGTAATATTATTGAGGATAGTGTCTTCAATAATAGGGACAATAAATTTTTTGATGAAAATGATGACACTGGTCAGCTATCCTTATGTCATGACGTCTCTGAAGAAATTTTGCACTTGGTTCATGTTTCAGATTGTGAGTGCATCCTAGAGGAACCAAGTCACTCAATGGCTGAAATATCTCATAGAAATAAATTTGAGGATCCAATTCATTTTCAGCCCGGTGAGTCCCTAGTAATGCATATGGATCATTACATTTTATCCTTTGATGCATTATTGGATGAGTGTTATGTTTCAAGTCCTCAAGAAGAGATGAAGAGCATTCCATACTTCTTGGAATATGAGAATAAGGATAGTTGTGATTGGAAAAATGTGGGCTATAACAACTACAAAATTATTTTCAGGCCTAATTATATCCACATATGTTGGCAACATGTTAGTCATAATTTTTTTAGATTGCTTATTTCATATGAGGATGAAAACCATGTATGTGATAGAGGTAAGAAGTGGTTCCATTTTTGAGGCTTTGAGCCTTTGCAAGTGATATATATATTGTACAGTTGCTTTCTTTCAGTTGTGTGGTGTGTTTCTTTCAGTAAGGTTCCCAATTTTTGAGAAAAAGCAGTGGTCGATTTTTATTTTTGAGTGGTCTGCTATACCAAAGATTCAATAATTATCTACGTGCCCATAGGAGGCACACATCTCCAATCAGAGCCACTATTGGTGCTCTCAAAAATCCATGTGGTTTTGAGCCCATGTTCATAAAATTTTCCTAAGGTAATGTTTGGTGTTTCAAAGGAGAGGTTTGAAAGGACCTAGTTTAAGAGCATACAAAGATGGGCCTGATGAATTTCATGTGATATAGCTTGGGGGATGGGTTCAAAACCTTTCATTTGATCTATGTAGTGGGTTCCTGCTCCTAAATGAAGAATCTGAAGTGTTTAGGGAGTAGCCATTTTGAGTTGTTCACCTAAATCTGCATTTTTACCTAAGTGTCAAATTGTTGTAGTAGGCCCTGTTTCCATTTGAATATCTTGTGTCCTATTGAGTTTCATGACCTACCACTTTGGAAATGTTTACAATGTATATTAGAGAGCTTATGTTCCATAGCTCAAGCCATTTCGAGTCCGTTTGATAAGTTTTCAGATCCCCCAAAGTTGGTCTTCCAAAAATGTCCTATTTCTGTGCTCTGCCCAGTTTTTTGAGTGGCCCTGTTTGACTAGTTATAACTTTTGACCCTATGACCCAATTGATAAGATTCATTTTGCCATGTATTATAGTGGTCAAATACTCCTTGTGTTTTAGTTTTTAGGCCATGATGAATCTATTTTCCGAGTTTGCCGATCTAACTCTGTTTGCAATTTCTAATATTTATAATGAGGATTAGTTTTACAATTTAGTTGGAGGCCCTATTTGGATGAGTGCATTGAGTGCCATGTGATTGATCAAGATGTGATGATTATTTCATCATGTTTTAGGTATGGTAATAATTCATCTTGCCAATTTTCAGCCTCCCATGTGCCCGTTTGACATGTTTACCAGAGCCATTCATATTGTAGATTGTTAATTTTCTCCAGCAGTGCATTGTTCAGTTTCCTGAGTAGCTCACTTTGGTGTCCTGCCATTTGTGCCCGGATCAAGGTAAAACATAATTGAAGGTTGATCCATAATGTAGATGTGAAAGTGATTCTTCATGATAAGTTTCAGATTATGACGAATCCGATTGGTAACTTTGCTTGATCATTTCCAAACCTGATTTCTATAGTTTCACTATCTTTCAGTTCAGGATGTTCTAGGTGGCTAGCTTTGGAGATTAATTGTTGATAATCGGTTGATCATCCAGTGATGGAAATAAATTTGAAAGGTGAAAAGGACATATAGAAATAGATAACTATACATTTCTTAAATAAAATCTTGGGCATATTCTTTCAAAGGAGAACTGGTCTGAATTTTTTTTTTCTTTTTTTTAATCTCAAGATGGTTGGTATGGGCATTCCTCATAACTTCAATAAGAGGGAGTTTTGTTGTTTAGATGCCTCCAAACATGACAATTGGAACGTGATGCAAATAGAACATTGTTTGAGAGTATTCGGTCTGGTTTGAGACACTATGAAAACAATTGAAGTATTTAAAGATCTATTTGTTTATTTTTAAAGGTGATACTTTTAGTGCTAAAGGGATGTTGTAAATCATATTACAAGACAAATTAAGAGATTGAATACATCAAGTAATAATATCTACTATGGTAAAGTAAAACAGAGAGCACTTGAAAGAGTGATGAAGGCTGCCCATTCAGATAAGTGAGTGAGTATTGGAGGTAATGTGAAAAGGGAACAATTCACAATGGTTACAGCTTATGATTATCCATCGATAGTTCATATTGACTAGGCAGGCATTGATAGTTGTTTATTAGGAAATCCAGCTGGAGCGGGAGTCCATGGGCATGTTACAACCCTACCTATTACCGTAGAGGATATGCCTACATGAGTTCCATATCTACTTGTATGAACCAAGACTGGAAGGAGATGAATACCCAGCTATGGTTAATGAATTTCTGTATGCTTGATGGCCGAAGGTTATTGTGCAGTTTGAGGACTTTCAAAGCGAATGAGCATTTGAGCTTTCCAAGCGATACCATAAAGGTTTATGCATGTTCAATGATGATGTTTAGTGTACTGCAGGGGTTGCACTTGCTGGTTATTAAGTATAGTAAGAGCTCAGGGTCGACCATTGACAGATTTTGTAAAGTAAAATTGTTATTGTTAGTGCTGGGCTTGAGATCCTTGAGATGGCACAATAGAAGATGTCAAGAAAGTAGTGTACGCACCAAATGAAGGAGTGTGAGGCACATTTTTAACATGGGTAGCCAAAGTAGGTCTTGTGCACCAGTTTGGTGTGCTGCATGTGGGCATGTGGTAGAGAGGCCTGTGCATTTCTCTGACTTGTTGGCACTATCATAATTGCATATATCAGGCTTGTGTGATGCTTCACACACCTGCTGGTGTGTTGCATTTCCTCCCTTGTGAGTGCTTCTTCTCCTTACGCACTTTTCTTTCAATGCTATCTATGTGGGGTCTACAGGGATTGTGTGACCATGGGCACTAAGGGGAGCACCATTATGTTAAAGGGCTTGGCGTGTGTTTGATATGCCTCATGTACCAAGTCCATGGAAGCCAACATTTGGCAGAGGGGAGGCCTGTCGTACCACAACCCACACACATAAAAAAGAGGCCTCATGCAATTTTGAAGACTAGAGCAAAGGTTTTGGAAGCCAGCGGACAACAAATATAGATAGCCAATGCAAATCAAATGGGGGTTGGATCGTAACTCCAGTTTAGTGTCAACCTTACTCACCAAAGATCCTTATAAATCACGACAACAAAGTGGCAAGCACATGGAAAGGTCTCAGTGTTTAAAAAAAAGAAACACTCCTGCGAGCACTCTATCCAGCAGTAGGAATGGCAATCGTAAGGAATGCAGTGTTGTTGGGTTGTGAGATGGCACGATGTTGTCTACAGAGAGTAGATAGATGGCACGAACATAGTGTTTTAGATAGATGAGGAGCGGTTGCAATAGGCCAATATGTGTAAAAGCTTTTATCCCACATCCATTGTGTTGGGATATTAAGTAGTGTTTTAAAACAAGAAGGCTCAGATGCATGGTAACGTGAGAGGGAAGATGGGAAGTGGGCCCACCCAATTGGGCACCTGTCATGAGAAATTATATTTTGAATAAATAATTGTTATAAACTTAAATCAGTTTGTCCCACATTGACGCTGCCCAGAAGGAATGAGAAGTTTATAAGGTATAACACATGATATGTTATTGTCTCAAGTGGACACCCTTAGTGGAGGTCCTTCTCATACACATGTGGGCCGAGGTGTTTGGATAGGTGGCAGCTGGACGATGACATGGAAAGTGGGCCCTACATGTCAAGTAAGTATATTTTGATGAAAATGTAGGTGTAGCTCTAATGCATTGGGATGCATGCCCAGCATCCAACAGACATCACCAAAGTGCTAAGATGGAGATGCATGCTAGTTACCATCACGCTTCAGCAATGTGCTGACATGTGGCACCATTATGACATGGAATGATGTTGCAGTTTGGCACCTAGGTGGATCCGCAGACCAACCGAAACATGACACTTGGCAAAGGGTAGTGACAAAGTAGAGCCTTGAGCAGATGGTCGACCACCTTGGGTTGCATGTTGATCTAACAGTCATTGCAAAAGTGTGAGTTTGAAGATGCTCACTAGTTAATCATTGTAGTATGGTGACAATGTGACACATGTCCCGAGGTGTGTTGTCGGGTGGATGCATGGTCAACAGTACAAGGCAACCGGTGAGTGACATGTGGCAGAGGTGTGACATGGAAAATGAGGTGGACTAACGGATGAATCAGGTGATGCCAAGTGGCATGGAGCCCACCTCAAAATTTGAGGCCTGCATAAAGTTATTAAATTTGATTTTGAATAGTCAAACTATATCAGAAATTCAAAAATTTAAATATTGGAGACTGTTCACGGAGAGTAATGTTTGAGGGCTTCATTTTTACCCAAATATGCAAGTGTTATATGTTTTTAGAATCAATGTGAAACGAGCTTTCCAATGGTGGTGCTAAAAATCAGATTTGACAAAGTTGGTGGGAGCAATAATGGACTATGTATTCTGAGTTCAAATTTGGGTAAAGATGCAAATTTTTGTAAAAGAAATTTCTAGATTGTAAATGATATCAGATTTGTTTGAGATATTTTGGAGAAGTATTAGGGTTGACTGTGTTGCCCTAAAAATGCCCTAAATGATATTTTCTTGTTGCATCCTTATTCCTATAAAAGGATTTTTTTAATCATTTAGAAGGGCTAGCTGGAAATTCTTGACACATGAAGCCGAAAAGCTAAGTGTGTATCCTCAGTCTAGATTGTAATATGTTTTGATAAGTTGTGTCAATACAGTGGAAAAAACCTTCTATATATCTTTTGCATATTGTCTAGGTGTTGTATTCTGAAATGGTTTGTAATACAAGAACTTGAGTCCTCATACTTAATGCAGTTTTCAATTTTCAGATCTCCCCTTCAGTTGTGTTTCTTGGGTTTTGAGTTTTCTGACTCTTTGCATTGGGTTTACTTGTGTATATGTTTTATCTCTTAGCCTTGATCTAGGATTAGGTTAAAATTCTTTGATTGAAATATAAATTCATTTGGTTCAGTCAGGAAGGATGTTTATAAGCAGTGTATGAATCTAGTTTGTTGTGTTTATGGCTTGGAATTTGTGTTTTTGTATTCTGTATCTATCTCAGATATATTGCCCAATGGATAATGCACTAATCAGAAATTAGTATCTCCTGTCATGATGCATGTTTAGCATGGTTGTTTACATTTTGCAAGAAATCAAATTCAAATCATTACCAGTCTTTTACATTTTGTTTACTTTATATGTTCTATCCAGTGATGGAGAGTCAATGAGTAATAGGTTGTTACTTAGTACTTTCTCACTATTATCTGTTGTAAGATCTAGTATTAGGTAAAGAAAAAAGTTATATCTATTGGATCAGGTGTAGCTACCTTGGTTTTGTAGAGCCAGAAGTAAAGAGGACAGTCTTGTCCCTATAGTTGGTCCAGTTTCTTATAGATTTCCCATATTTGGAATTAACCTCTCCTTAACATCAGTCATAAGCATATTGGTATCTCATGGAGTGTAAAATCCTATCAAGGAACCAACAAGGAGTCTTTTACAATGATCCATGTTAGGGGAGTGGACTCATTGTCCTAGAGCTCATTGCTTAAATGATGAAGGCTACAACCTTCTGATTTCAGATACACATTATATCTATAGGTGAACTGTCACTGTGACACTGCTTGGTAGATCGATTCCTTTGATGCACTTATGCTTTGACCTATAGAAAAGCTCTAATACATCTTATGCTCTCTTCACATACTTTTTCTCTGCTTATCACAACTCTATTACAAATTTCATGCTGAATACAATGGGTGGATCTTATATTTATACGCTCATACAAACTAAACAATTAGGTCAACCCTATAACTAATTACAAACAACACTTCCAAATGAATTGGATAAAGCATGCTTACAATTATACATATACATATGTCAGCAATGTAAATACAATGGGTACATGGCCTTTACAATATTACATTATGATTGCAAACCAAAATACTAATTGTCGACTCTATGCTCTGTTCTCTACTGACACACACTAGCTGTGCAACTTCAACTGAGTGTAACTTTCACATCCTTGCATATCTACTTATGAACTCATAGACTAAGCATAAGTATAGTCTAAAAAACTTAACTACGAAGGTATATACCATAATTCATCTGTACACATGTGTGCTAATGCTCTGAATAGTAGGAACTCTGTATATTGTCCAGTCTTCAACACTTAGCTTATTTCTGATCTGCTCATTAGGTGCCCTGACTCCAAACTGCTATATGACTTTTTTTCCATAATGAAAACACTATATCAAGTCATATACTTTAGTATAGAAAAATTTCTAACAATCTCCCCCTTTGTCATTTATGGCAACAAAGGAATATGGCCAAGTTGCTAACTATCCCTTAACACAAAAACTTTTGTCTTCTATACATTTTTATACATAATCTTATATCTCCCTATACATATATATACTCCATATTCTATATACAACTCCCCCTTTGACATTAATGAAAAAGGTGTATCAAAAAATATTCCTATACATAATCACTAAGGGAAAACATCCGGATATGCAATCTTGAGGTTCTGGATCTCCTTCTTCTAAAAAGTTATCAGTGAATTGACTATCTAGAGATGGGCGCATAATGCATATTGAAGCTTCTCCATTTTCTCCAAGTCACTGATGGGACCATGATCATAAGTTACCATGGTGGCATCAATCTCCTTTATATTCTGATTGAGGATGTCTAAAGAGGGCACAAGACCATTCCTCAATTGAGTCTATCTGGATATTATCCTTGTTATCTCTTTTTCTTTCTTCTCAATCTTGTCTATCTATCCTTGGTAGACATTGTTGCACATGTTCACATCAGTGGATGTGTCTGTTACTAAATTCTTCACCTGTTCAATCATTGCTTCTACCTCTTTTATCTTCTTTTAGTGAGCATCAGTGAGCTTGTCTCGATCCATGCATGTTGTAATGATCCTTCTTCCTTCATCAAAAAATTCTTTCAAGGATGCTTGACCAGACTTAAGAGAATTAAAGTCTAGTGCAAAGTCACTCATTAGTTCATTGAGTCTCTTCTTTAAGTACTTCTCTTCTACTACTATGGACACAAATTCTTCTAGGCTTGAAAAATTTCTTTTGAACTGTGAGAGGACTGAACTCACATCATCAACCGAATGTACCTTATTCACTTTCATGTCTGTAGGCAAAAAACTATTCAGTATATTCACTGATTCCACAAGGAGAGGATTTCTCATTAATTGTTTCTCCTTTGCTTTCTCCATAGCCAGGATGCTGAACTTAATCAGGTCTTCCTCTTTTCAGGAGTCCAAACTTCTTGTGTTAGGTGTCAAAATTGACAACAATGCTAAGGAGGGAGTGATGGGAGTGCTATCCATCACTTCTTGTTTTACCTTTGCAAGATCAACAAAAGTATTTTCTTCTTTCTTTTCTACATTTTCTCCTTCTTTCTTATTAGATACATCTTCTATGAGTACTTCATCTTGCTAAGTGGGAGGTGTATTGCTGCATAAGATTTCAACTTCTTGTGTGCTAACAAGGGCTTCCTCAAACTTATCCAATTCTATGTCAGTCCATGGCTATCTCCACATTGTCAATGACAATGGTGCTATCCTTGAGTGGTTCTGGCATGGGTGTAGACTTATCTACCTCTAATTGAGTTCCACCTATGGGCACTGAGTCTTATAGACTTGTCATTGGTATATTGGAGGTCTCTGCTGCTTTGTATTGCTTACTAGGTGCATGAGTGATGGGCACAGAAGTAGGTTTCATGTGTTGTTCTAAGAGTACCTTCTCAAATGCCTTCTTTGTTTCCTTAGTTATCATCTCATAGTCTTTGTTCATAATGTGTAGAGTTCTCATCTTTTTCCTTAAGTGTGGCTTCACTAAGTTTAATATCAGTGCCTTTTCTTCATTATAACATACTGGCAGAGTATCTTCTAATATATTTTCTCTGATCCTTAGATCCTCTTCATTTGCTTGTATCTTTTTAAATTCTAATATATCCCATACTTTACTAGGAATTGAAGTCTGCAATTCAAGGACTGTCTTCTTGAACTTGATCATATGATTGATAATCATACTATGTATTTATGATTTATCAATCTCACTATATGTATCATAATACTTCTCTACTTGATCAATTCTACCTTCATCAACAATTCTTGCATTCAAAACTTTAAGGCTAGGTCTAAATCCTATCTTGGGAGGTGCTTGAATGTTTTTCTTGCTCCTTGTTGTTCACAAGGATGGATGACTAGTGCTAGCTTCTTTCTTCCTCTTCACTATTGGCTTATATTCTAGAACTATAGTAAGGTCAATAGTATTATCTTCTTTACCCTTCTGACTGTCATATGTTTCAATTTTTTACTTCTTCAA
The DNA here is from genome assembly GCA_027943335.1 of Chamaecyparis obtusa. Classification (NCBI taxonomy): domain Eukaryota; kingdom Viridiplantae; phylum Streptophyta; class Pinopsida; order Cupressales; family Cupressaceae; genus Chamaecyparis; species Chamaecyparis obtusa. The sequence goes on along the minus strand of BSBK01004392.1, from coordinate 18,222 downwards.
CTTAGGATCTCTTTGTTCTTTCTCTGTAGCTATGCTCTTTAATTCTAAGGAAATCTTTTCATCCCTTGCTTTATCAAGGTCTGCTTGAGACACACCATGAATTCTCAAGATCTCAGATGTGACCTTAGCAACCTTTCTTTTAGTTGTAGCACTGTTAAGTTTTGCATCAACTTCTCTGGTCTTTCCCTCATATGTTCCCCATCTAGGTTCATTAGGATCTTTGGGGGCTGACAAAAGTACTTGTGCATAAGCTTCAAGAACTTTTTCCTCTACCTCATACCCAAGTGGATGAATCCACTTAGTTCTAGGCTCAACAACTTCCATACATGTAGTATCAGTCTCCACCATAAAGCATATTGTATCCTTATATTTTTCTACAATGCTTTCTAGAATTCTATACCTCATTTTCATCTTAGCCTTAAAGGTCTTCAATTCCAATGTGACATAGTCTCTTAGTGTGCTTTCCATGGATGCTTTGTTAGATATTTGAGGCATGGTAGGAATGGTCTTGTTCAAATATAAATTTGAGACTCTTCCAACTATATAAAGATAAATATATATGATTAGGGACCCAAACCTCAATATCTTTGTCTTGTCATGATTGATAGCTTTGATGTTATCAATCAACTATGTGCACAAGATCTCACACAAGTTGAACTCTCCATCTTCCTTTACAAGTTGGATGGTTGCTAGAATAGTGCCCGCATACACACTATTCACCTTGCTAGTGTGATGAAATTTGTAACCAAATATCATTGACACTAGTTTGATGTCTTCTTGCTCAATCGGCTCAATAATCATGTCGCGCCTATCACTCCTTGACTTACATACTTGTTCTACCATTTTCATGACATCCTTTCCCACTAGAAGGATGACACCTATCCTAGAAAAGGCTTGTAATCTCATGTATCAAGTCACCTGTAATTCTTACTGGTACATCACCAATCCAAAATAGATCATCATGAATTCTTCTTAATAACATCTTAATCCATTCTGTCTCATAGAATTCATATGCCATAGCATACTCAACAATAGGGTGATCATTCCATTTGACATATTCATCCATGAATGTTTTGTCAGGTTTCAGCATGGTATCCATGTGCACCCTTAACCTATCCAACCCAACTGGTTCCTTCTTATAGTAAATGTAATCCCTAATGTCTTCCACATGCATGATGCCCATAGGCATGTGGGAGAAAGCTCCCTCTAAATCATCTAGGGTTGATTTAAAAGGGTGCCTCTTGAAAACATATCTTTTCTTCTCAATGACATCAAAAACAATGGGAGTGACCATGACTTACTTTTTAATCACTTTCCACTGATCTCTGAAATAATCTGACGACTTTCAAATCAGCGCAATGAGCTAGCATTTCTGCAACTGACCAAATGCACTGCAAATACTAATAGTTCAATCTCCAAGTCTTCACAACAACTTTCAAGGCTCAATCTTCTCTTCAATCACTCTAAATTTGAATGCAATCAGTAATGAAACAACTTTTTGTGTACTTAAAGTGAGAATTCTGCCATTAATGCTAGTCACGTAAACCAGGCTATCACTTCAAAATTTCAAACTTGAGTTCTGCTAACAGTCCACATGTGTGCTCTTGCATGAAGGTTCTTTAACACTCCAAAAGCTTAAGTCCAAAGGTGCATACTCTGAGGATGAGTATACCAGTAGCATAGGGGTCTAGAGCTAAATTAGCTCCCCCTATAACCCTGAGGGCCATTCAAGTAGATGTAGAGGGTGCATCCACTGGGGATGCATCCAATACATTCTCATTAGTCTTGCCCTTCTTTGTCTCTGGCCAAATCAAGCTCGCATCTTCTGAGGCTTTCACAAAATTGACTTCTCCTTTAGGATCCAATACTAGTTCTTTGGCCTTTTTAGGGCTTTCCTGACCTTGCATCCTTGATCTACAAAATCTAGAAATATGTCTAGCCTTGTTACAAGAGTGAAAAATGACTGGAGGTCTCATATTCCTTGGCACATTGACATGACTCACCATTTTACATGTTCTAGCTGAGTGACCCTTATAGTTACATATTTGACATGTAACATTCTAAGAATTTCTTACATTGGTCTGATTCTGATTTCTCTGATCATGTTGAATCTTGTTCTTCTTACTAGTCTTGTAATTCATAGCTTTATGACCAAATCTATTGCATGAATGACAATAACCATTAAAAGGTCTTACCTCTGTACAGTTCCTTGCAATGTGTCTAGGCTTTTTACATGCAAAACAAGTGCATTCTACTTGCTTGCACTCATTCTTAGGTGGTCTTCCATTGTCTTTGGTTTGATCATCAGTCTTCTCAATAGAATCTTTTTGTGTCTCCTTTCTTGCTTGTATATTATCAATCTGATTTTGTGCCTCATTGTATCCAATACAGCTAGTGTCTCCTTTGACTCTTCTTGCATACAACTGAGATTCTATCAAATCAAAACTGATGTGCAATTTGTCAATGTGATTCCTTGCTTCCTTCAATTCACATTCTAAGCTTTCCTTATTGTTTCTTAGTTTTAGGATTTCCATGTTTGCTTGCCTCAATTCTTCATTTAGTTGAAGGTTCTCTTTGATCCGTTCATTATAGACTTCCTGATTGTTAGTTAGCTTATCATCAAACTCTTCAAGTTGTTCCTTTAAGGATTTATTTTCTTCATTCAGTTTCTTGACCATTGTTCCTAGATCACTGGTAGAGCATTCTTTTAAATCTTTCCTTAGCCTTTTGATGACTAATTGAGCATCACTGAGCATTTCTCTTAGTTCATTAGATTCTCTTTTAGATTTGTTTAGGCCTTCAAGAGAAGCTTCCAAGTTTCTTTTCAAATGTTTCATTTCTACTTTGTCCATGATCTCCTCAAGTGGTTAAACTTCTTTGCTGAGGACCAGAGCTCTAATACCAATTGTTACAAGTAGTGGTGGTCGTTGAACAAAAAGATCAACCTGTTAATGCCTGATACAACCACTAGACTTATAGAAGACACAGAAGGCTATTAAACCATGTCATGAATCCTGAGGGGAGTGCTGACCATTTTTCCAACATTTCTATCATATTTCCAAAGTCTACCCAAAAAAATATAACGACAATCCATAGGCATGATATCACACAACACCTTATCATAGTACTTTAAAATCTTTAAATTCACATAATATTGTTCACTTACCAACACTGTATGCTCATCTTTGATCCATGAAATCTGATAGGGCTTCGGATGTTCCAACCTTTCCAACTGCAACTTTGTGACCATCTCTTCAGATACCAAATTCTCCAACCTACCACTATCCATGATTACCTTCCAAACTTTGTCAAATACTCTGCATCTGGTCTTGAACAAAATAATCCTTACCGGGTCTTCCTTTTTACTTTTATTCCATAGTGCTCTCCTTACCATCAAGTTATTTTCCTTCTCAAGTTCATTCAATGACTCTTCTTACACCAAAGCATTTCTACTGCTACCAGCATTCTTACTAGCATGTGTACATTCAAAAGATCTATGTCCTTCTTCTCCACAATTATAACAAGTTCCTCAAAAATTACCTCTTCTATAACCACCTCAGTAGTTACTGCCTCTACCTCTAGATGAACTTTCACCTTACAACACAGTCTTTCCTTTGTCCAGATTTGTCTTTTTAGGTTCAGATCTACTATTTTCACCATTAGATCTATCTCTTCCTCTAGGGAATCTACCAACTCAACCTCTTTGTCTCTGCTCATGTCTCTTGTTCAATTTCTCCTTAGCTTTAAATGCAAATTGATAAGCCTCTTCAATGTTCTCCAACTTGACCAAACTGATTTCCTCTTGGATGGAAACTCTCAAACCATTTAGGTATCTAGCAATTCTTTCCACATCATATTAATCATGTCTAGATCTGATATCTAATCTATAGAATTCCTTAGTATACTCTTTTACCAAGCTATCTTTCTGCTTCAGACTTTGCATTCCCCTAACTAGGTTAATCTGATAATCACAAGGTAAGAAATTTCCTTTTAATTTATTCACCATTTTATTCCATACCTTGATTTTGTCTTTGCCTTTCTTCTTCCAATCCAATTGCAGATGTTCCCACCAAAGGATGCATGACCTTTCAACTTTGTGCCTACAATTTTCACCTTATTTTCCTCAGATACATTTTCATACTCAAAATATTTTTCCATTTTAGTGATCCAGTCTATCAATTCACCAGAATCTAATTTCCCACTATATTCATGAGGAGTCAAATGTGTTGTTGACTTCAAACTTGTCAATGCCTTCAAGAATCTTTCCTCACCCTGATCCATCACATGCCCAGGTTCTGCATTTGCTTGTTCTTCCTCAATTTCATCATCATTAACATCTTCAAGATGTTTGCTCTTCTCTGGGCTGTTTCCACAGCTTCTAATCTAGCAACAAGTTGTCTCAACATGCCTGCCAATCCTGGATCCACCTCTCACCTCCCATGAACCATCTTGAGAACCCTCTGCAATTGCAGGTCAAATCGCAATCTGCCACCCCACAAAAATTCAACTAGGATTTCACAATAAGGAACCTACAAACCTCAATCCACAGACCTATATCAAGATCTCACCTCACTCTGATGCCACCTGAGACAAGGGAAAGGATGAGAGAGGCCAAAGGATGGAACACCCTACATATCTAGCCTACTCAAAAACTCACAAAAGCAACAACAACACAGTGAGAGAGAGAAAATAGGATCATTGAAATATTAACTTCATTCAAATTGATTCATACACGTGAAGTTGTAAGGCCTTCCTAGTTACGGCCAGATATTACAATAAATTATAGAAGTCCTCCAACATGCAAGGATCTTCCAACAATCTTGATTCTACTATCTTCTATCTTCTACTAAAACTGACTCCCTAAACTCTAACCAAACAACTATACTTATACAAGAGACAATTGAACTGAGTCAGCATTCTGATCCATAATCAATGGAAGGAATGGTCAAATCTATGACCACACACTTCCCAATGATGGATACAAACATTAAATCTATGACCCATAATCAATGCACAAGTTAGCCTCAACAAAAACTCAAAATTAACTACTCAGTAAGCAAGGATGACTGAGAAACATACAAGCATCACCGAGTGCCAGTGAAACAACTGACCACCTAGGAGATAACTAACCATACTTGGTAACCAAAGGAAACCAACCAACTCAGTCAAAGAAGGAACCGTGCAACACAGACAAACTTCAAAAAAAAATTGGTGACACAGGATGGCCAAGGACCTAAGATGCTCCTGCATCACCTTGATTACATCTTCCACTTCTCAATGTTTGCATAGGCCTTCTAGGAATTTTTAAGCTCTCTTTCCCTAGAAATTAATCATAGCAAGTTTGAGTTTCAATTCACATTAACAATTGTTAGGCTAACTACCATCTCCTCTTACATGAACTTAAACTTTCTATAAACAATGTTAATTTTCCTCAAGATTTTGGAAAAATATTCATTAGATAAATGTGATCTCTAGATGTTTCCTAATGAGCCTTTGGCTTATAGATGTTTATTTCATTTGCAATAACAAGAGAATAAGCGCAATGTAATTCTATAATTATTGTACTGATTTGCTAGTAAAATCATTCTCAAGAATTTTGAGGAGACTTTGTGTCATTGTGTATACTTTTATGTATTAGGGGACCTACCTAATTTTTTGTCCAAAAAATATTTTTTAGGCCTAAATTATCAGTTGTCAAATAATTTATAAAGCTAGGATATATAAATAGATTATGAAGGCCTTTGAGTGGCTTCTTGGCTATATGGTCTTTTCTAATGATTATGTGGCTTCTTTGGGCTATAGTCATTCTATTTTAGATCACTTCTAATTTTAAACATCATCCAAGTTTTTATGATTTCCAATTTAGTAATCCTATTTATCATTACAAGGAAAAGAGCTTCAAGACTTGTAGTTCTCCCAGCAATTGGAAGAATATAGGTTAAACTTAGAAAACTAATGATGCCCTTTTCTAATAAGTGGGCTTGGGAATAATAAAAAACTATAAAGGTGCCTTGATTTATTACTTGGGGTGAAAGATTAACAATATTGTATCACTGCATGCTATGATTAAGTTGAATCCATCAAGGTAAACCTAGAAAAATGTAAATATTTTAACATTGAAATTAGGGGTTATTGTTTTTTGCTTCAATATTTGCTTTTCTTACCGGGGTTTTGATGTTGGAACCATGGTGAGATAGAAATGGAATAGATTTGATTCTTTGTGATATATGGAAAAATATGGAGCTATTCGAGAGTGGTATTTCTCTGGCAGGCCTAATTGGATACATGGAAGGGCTTCATGGTGTAGATACTCTTATCACTAAAGCCTTTAAGGAGGGCTAGAAGAATGGTGTTATGCATGTGGATGAGTTGGAGTTGGCTATCAATGAAGAGATTGTTTTCATAGCTTCCAATACCCTTGTATAGTATACCAAATTTAATAGGGAAAAAAAGTATGAAAATAAAGCACTGGTTTTTTTCTTTCTTCCTGATGAAAGAGAGAAGGCTTGCAAGAGAACTGATAGTGGTATTGAGAGACTTTCCCTTTGCAAGGTATGACTGGATGTCACTAAGGTAATAATGTACTACTTGAATTCATATGGGAAGTTTGGGAGTGTTTTCAGTTACCATTTCATCATTCTAAACCAGTTTTTACAATGACAAGATCATTTCTATTTTGTAAATTATTTGGTTTCCTTTCTCAATCATAGTATTATAGCCCAAAGGAAGTAAACCTCATATCCAATCCTTCATGATGGTCTTATTCTATTGATAATGGAACATGCCAAAGCCCTTCATGTGAAAATATTGTTCCCTCATAAAACTTAAATCAAATTCAAGAAAAATGTGAGGGTTCATTATGGGGATATATGTTCTGAGCATGCAGATGTTGAATCTAATAATGATGAGATTTATATATATATGAATTTAATCAAAAGGTGACCTCTGAACCTAGTAGTTCTGACCCCTCCTCCTCTTGGAGGAATAAATTTGTGTCCACAAATGATGGCGACTCTGATTACTAGCCCTTAGTGCAAGTCATTCCTAACTCCTTAGAGCCTAATGAGGGTAAATGTAAAGGGAAGGCTAAATCTGGTGAGACAAAAGAGAAAGGAAAGGTTAATTTTTTGGGGCCTTCTTTAATTTTAAGACCATGAATATGGATGCTCAATTGAAATATATACCACCTAAAAAACATATGTCCCCTATTTTACATGATTTTGATAATGAGGAAAAGGGGATCGATGACGATACTCGAGTAAACCTAGAAAAGGACACACTATTGGAAAAAGGTTCATCTACTTTGGATAACTCTTCAATTGACACTATCATGAAGAATCTCATGCAGGATTGGGAGGCCCTATTTGATTGGATAATTTATGAGATCAAATCCCTGAAGAATAATTCACCTTCAATTTTGAAATTGGATAAAATATTAGCTAGTACTATGTCCTTGGCCAAAGGCATTAATGGCCTTAAGTGGGATCTCTCGTGAATTGAAAATTAGAAAAATTAAGGAAACGATCAAGGTGGTTCATAGGAAGATAAGCATTGTTGTGACATAGTAGTAATAATGACTATGAAGGGCACCAATGAGGGTTTGAGAAAACTAAATGAGAAAGTGGTGGTGGTTCACAATCTTTCAAAGGGAAAGACCACCTCTCCTTCCAGTAGTGCTAAAGAAAAAATTATGTATAGAGAGGACGCATGGGTGAAGAAAAGTAGAGATAGGACCAAGGAGAAGGCTATTGTGATGGATATTGAGACCAATTATTTCATGCGAGGACCTACAACTAGATTGAGGATTAAGAGAAAGGGCATGACTCCTTTAGATAAAATTGTTAGTAAAGTTAAGAATATGAATAGGGTATGTGTAGGATCATGGTATACCAAACTATGGCCTTAAGTGGCAATGAAAAATTAGAAAATCAGGGTTAGTCAACTTGACATAAAAAGTTGAACATCTTATGAACCTTGTGTGAAAAAATTGTAAGAATAGAATGTAGTTTCTAAACTACTAGCCCTTGTCTGAATTTTTTTTTATCTAATTGTTCAAAATTTTAGATTTCAATGCAATAGTACAAAAATTTCAAGGAAAAGATAAAAAGTATGTGTATGTCCGACCACCTTAATCATAATGAAATGATGATATATTTTCCCAAGATTCTAGATATAAGTAGTAGACTCATTCAAGGATGTGACACATTTTTTTGTAGTTTCTTGCAAAATAAATAATTAATTATGAATTTTCTACTACAACTTTTTGAGATTAAAAAAACTCTTGTGTCTGACCACCTTAACTAATTCTAAACTATCCAAAATTGATTTTTGTTTTCCTTATAGTAGCTGAAGCATAGAATGTGACACATGTTTCAGATTTCAAAAAGGTTAAACGGTTTGAAAGTTATAGTTGTTTTTCAATTAGTATGTCAATTATGACTTTAAAGATAACTCAATTAAAAAATAAGTAATAATTACTTACCGAACTCAAAATTTGATAGCAATTATATTGATCGAAAGTTGATAATGTCTTTAAGAAACCTTTTTCATTTCATCAATTTCAGGTGAAAACATAGTTGTCAGCTACATGGATGAAGTCTCGATATCAGAAACTATCTCCCAAAACATGCATAAAGGGTTGACCACCCACGTTTGGTACTGCCCAAACAAATACCAAGCCTAATCAGATATCTGATATTTTCAGATATCTGATAATATCAGATATCCAAAAATTCCTGTCTATTTTGAAATTTCAATTGCCCCACTTTTCTCAAATTCAAGTTTCATAATAAATGCATTTTTTAATGGTAATATTAATTGTGTTATATTAAATTGTATTCTTTTTATGTTAATATTAATTCAATTGAGTATTCTTTTCAATTGTAAGTTATATATTATAAATTATTGTTTTTAATATTAATATTAAATAATACAATTACACCCTCAAGCTAGATATTTTTTATATAAAATTAGGATGCTCTGCATTTAAGCAAAAATGCAAACCACACACCCTAAAAGGCAAACTATATTCCATCGACGGTAGATTAATAATGGCATTCTACATGCAGACCTTAGCAGATATGAAGAAGCTTCAAATCGTAGGGCAGAAAGGCCCTCTTGGGAGGCAGAAGTTCCAAAGCAAAAAGAGAAGAAGGAAGTTTTCTCAAGTTATTGCTTCAATTGTTGGCTCTACGGCCACAAGAAAAAGGATTGCAGAAAGCCATTGCAAGACCATCCTTCGTATGAGCATCTGAACAAATTTACAACTAAACAAAAAGGATAGTAGATCAAAACATTGACTAGGAACTATATGCATTATTTTCTTGACTCCCCACTGAGGAGATAGCTGCAAAAAAGCACTCCATTGAAAACCCTAATTTGTCTTCTCTGCTAGACAAGAATGAAATGGGATCTCAGAGAAAAATTGGAAAGGAAAATATCAGGGTCGATAAACCCTTTCTGCTCTTAGGGAAAATAACAAAAGCCCTACTAAGGATTCTATTCCAGGAAAGCTCTCCACTGCAAACTCTAATGAACAACCATTATTTGATAAGAAAAATAAGGGTTTGCAGATAAAAAATAAGAAGGAAAGAATCAAGATTGAAATACCTGCTTATTAAAACCCTAAGGATGATAAGCCAACGGTATTCTCAGTCCAAACCTTGGAAAATAGCTACACATCTTTGCAAAAACAAAGTATCCAAAACTGGATATGGGCAATGGGGTTGCTAAAGTGGCAAGACCTGAATGCATTCTAGAATGTAGTACCAAGGAACCCCTATCTGCTAAGGGGGGAGGCAGGTTCTTACTCATCCAAGCTCCTCCTGTTTGCATAAATAAAAAAGATAATACTTGGCAAGAGGCTAAATATAGAAGAAAGGTGAATAGGCATCAGGTATCTCACAAACCTTTCAATCTAACCCTAAGTAATTCTTTCAATCTACTAAAAAAGGAAGAAAAGGGTAAATATTCTCCCCCCCATAAAAGGAATGGGACCTTTGTGGATGAGGGCTATAGGGTACGACAGATTGAAATGCCCTACCCTCATCACACAAAGACCCCATCCTTCTGTGGAGGAAATGCAATCCCTAATGGCTCAATTTATGGTAGAAATGATCCATTGATTAAAGGTGCTAAATATAGTCCTCCACACCATAGAAGGTTGGAGAGAAAATTAGGATCTATGATTTATAATGATAGAGGTAACCGTGAATTTTGTAATGATGTATCTAAGGTTTCCATTAAGCATGCAGTCTACTCACTGCCACATAGGCGTAGGATTTTGCAAAAGCCAGGTAAGAAGAGTCATAACAGTAATTATGTTTCTATCACCCTAAACAATGATGTTATTATACAGCAATAGAAAGCCTTGGCAGAAAAAAGTTTGATCTACATCTGGACCGGTATGGGAGTATCAGTCCAGAATATTATGAAGGAATTATCATCATTACTACCTAGGGAGGTAAGTATTACTCATCTTATGGATCAGTTCATTTTTGTAGATTGCATTAAAGAGATTATGAAAAATAGCATTATGAATAGAAAAGATATTAAATTTAGAAAAAGTCCCTTCCTCTTTTTTGAATGGATGCCCTTGTTCAATCCAATGTTGTTAAATGATTTTAGAATAGAAAAGGTTGTATCTCTAAAAAAATTTCCTATTGAAATGTCCAATACAAAAATCATAAGAAATATAGGAAATAGAATTGGGAAATACATCAGGACCATTGAGTCAACCTTTAACCAAACTGATAAAATTATCATAATTGAGATGGATTTTCACCAAAAAAGTATCTTACCCTTCCAATTAAACTTTAACTCAAATTCAGTCATAATTAATCCCAAAATTTTTGAAAACTTTATTGAAATAGGTGTGGATTCCCAAAAATCCTACAATTACATAAACCTTTTGCATCAACCCAATAAAGATATAGAAATAAAGTTATGTAAGGACAAAGGGGGTTTCACAATTAATCCTTCATTTAAGATTATTCAGCCCATAGCAGACACATGTTCAAATTTTTCGCTACTAAACCTATCTTAGATTAATAAGGTAATAATAGTAAATATATCCAAGGATGAAACCCATCCTACTAATTTTGAAAGAGATAAAACCTCAATAAAAGATAAAATCTATGAGCAAAAGGAAATAATAAACACTCAAACAACAAATGAAGAACCACTTCCAACACACTTAAACAATCAAAATCTCAATGGGAATCTGGAAAAAGAAAGTGAATCAGAAAGGATACAGCAAGACAGTAATAATACCCCTTTACAACTCAAAGGTAATGAGACTAAGCTACAAACATAGCAAAATCAAAAACTAGATTGTGACAATTTAGTGGAAAAAGTAGATCAGGCAAATCAAACAGAAGAGGAAGATAATCTAATTATAAACTATTTAGGAGAATCACTAACAAATGAGCTGATGGACTTGTTCTTAGAAGAAATTTTTGATATTAACGAATTAAAAAATCAAAGAGAGTTATTAATTAAGCAACTATAGGAATGTATTCTGGAAGAATACAAGGATAAGGACCTTACACAGTCTTAGCCACCCTACCCATTACCCTTAAGGAAGGAATGCTCAGACATAGCCCCTCTAGGAACACCAAGGAAAGACCCGGATCAGGTAGATATTAGTAATAATATATTAAATCAAGATATTCAGAAAATAAAAACTATTAATGTACCTGATAATGTAGAGAGAGGGACACAAGCTATCGTCATTCCTCTAGAATTAGAATCCCTTGATGTGGACCTAGCTAGGAATGGAGAAGATATAACAGAATTCTTTGGTAAAGAGTATATAGATAGAAATGAACCTAATACAATCATAGAGGAAAATCTAAAAAGTTTTGATAACTGTGATCATCTAACAACTGGAAAAGCCAAAAATGTAGCACTGATTAAAGATGCGATTGAGGGCCTCTTTGGAATAACAAATTAAAATAGAGAATTGGGTATAGCCTTTACTAGAGGCAGCCTAAGTACTCCCAACATTAACAAATTAAAAAAGAAAAGAGGCAGGAAATTTGCAATAGAACTTAGATCACTAGATGGTAAGGCTGAAAATTAAGAAAAAATAGCAAATATACTGAACACAAGGAAGGGGAAGTGCCTTCCCAAAGCACAATGAGAGTCACCACTTGGAATGTTAGGGGTCTAAATGACCCTAACAAACAGAGACTGTTAAAAAGACACCTAAAAACCTTTGAATCCAAAATTATTATCATGTAGGAAACTAAGCTTAATTCATCAGAATGTGCTAAAGTTAGTAAGAAATTAGGAATATGGAAATCAGAATTCAAACCCTCTAAAGGTCTTTCTGGTAGATTAGCTACATTATTGGACCCCCAAAAAATTTTAGTAGTAACTTTATCCAAAAATAGCAATTGGATGGCTTTTAGTATTCAAAGTTATAAATCTAATCTAAAATACATTCTAATAATGTTTATGGACCCATTCCAAATGAAGAAAAAAGGAAATTTTGGCAAGAGATTCACATTATGGGAGGAGATTTTAACACAATCCTAAGTTTGGAAGAAAAGTTAGGAGGCTTAAAATACGAATCCCAAGCCCTTAAAGACTTTAGTAAATGGGAAACAGAGAATCATCTAATTAGCATTAACACATACAACAGTGTATATACATGGAACAACAGAAGAGAAGGCTTTAGCAACATCGCAGAAAAATTAGATAGGTTCTTTTTCAGAAACAACTTGGAGAATTTTAAACAGCTGTACTCTGCAGAGATCCTTCCCAAGGTAGGTTCAGATCACTTCCCAATTTGACTCTCCATTATAGAAGATACAAAGCCAACCAGAAATCCATTCAAATTCAAATTCATGTGGTTCCAAAACCAAGAATTCATCAATCTCCTTGAGGAGTGGTGGAACCAAATATCTATCAAAGGTTCCAAAATGTTTTGTCTAACTGCAAAACTAAAAATAATTTAAAATAAGGCTCTAGAATGGAATAAAAACAAGTTTAATAACATCTTTGAAGAAAAAGATAAGTTAGAAAAAGAGATAACAGACCTTAATAACATAGTAATATCACAAGGTATGAACGAGCAAAGTTACTATAAAGAAAAAGAATTAATGAATAAATACAATGATGTCCTCCTCAAAGAAGAATTTTTTTGGAAACAAAAATCAAGGGAAACTTGGCTAAAGGAAGGAGACAACAATACGAAATTTTTTCATAATACCACAAATTTTAAAAGAAGCATTAGTAGAATATCTCAACTTAAGGTAGATCAGGAACATATTACAGACAATCCGAAGCAAATCTCAAAAATTCTTACGCAATTCTATGAAACCCTCCTTGACGAATCAAAAGCCACGAATATGGAAGCCCAAAAAAAAATGCTTAAAGCTATTCCAAAGATTCTTTTGAAAGTGGACAGTAAAATGCTAAATAATAAATTATCCTGAGAAGAAGTAAAAATAGCAGTCTTCCAACTCCACCCAGATAAAGCCCTAGGCCCAGATGGTTTCCAAGAAGGCTTTTTCCAGAAATGTTGGCATTTCATTATGGAGGAGGTATGGCAAGCAGTGGAAGCAACCAAAAATTCAGGATCATTGTTCAATGAAATAAATAATACATTTTTCACTCTAATACCAAAAAAAAATGAAAGCATCAAGCCATCAGACTTTAGACCCATAGCCCTATGTAACACGATTTACAAGATACTTTCGAAATGTTTAGCGAATAAACTAAAAACTCTCCTTCCCAATATAATTTCAGAAGAACAAATAGGTTTTGTAGAAAATTCATCGATATTGGATGGCATCATCATTGCACAAGAATTAATACATACTACACAAATAACTAAGGTCCCAAGTATGCTCATCAAAGTAGATATACAAAAAGCATACGATAAAGTAGACTGGAGATTCCTTTGTAAGTGCATGGAAGCTTTTGGTTTTTCAAAACAATGGGTCAATCTTATATTTAATTGTATTTCAACCCCTAAAATCTTAGTTCTAATTAATGGATCTCTAGAAGGCTTCTTCAGAATCTCCAGAGGAATCAAGTAGGGAGATCTGATCTCTCCTTTTCTGTATGTTATTATGGCAGAATCACTAGGAAGAACCATAACTAAAAACCAAATGGACGGTGATATTGTAGGATTAAAAGTAGTAGAAAACATACCAAATATAACTCATCAATAATTCATGGATGATAAAATTCTACCCGGATATGCAAGCATAAAAGAAGCAAGAACCTTTAAAAATATTCTAAACATATATATGAAAGCTTCAGGTCAGCATGTCAATCCTAGTAAGTCAGAGATTTTCTTCATTAACACTGCAACCGAGAGTGAATCAAAGATATGCAATATATTGGGGTATAAAAGAGGTAATTTCCCGTGCAAATATCTTGGCATTGACTTGGATAAAGGAATTTTATCTTCCAAACTTTGGCAGCAAGTTACCTCCAAAGTACAAAATAGAAGGAGCTCCTGGAAAGGTAGATGGTTAACGAAAGCTGGAAGAACCACTATGATAAAATTGGTTCTTTCAGCTATACCCACATACCATATGTCGATTCTCCCCCTCCCCAATAATGTGAAAAAGAACTTAGATAAAATGTTTAGGGACTTCTACTGGCAAGGTCCATTAGAGGACAAGAAACTTGCCCTCATTAAATGGGATAATTTATGTCGACCAATCTCCAAAGGTGGATTGGGAATCAAGAATTTACACTGGAAAAATAAGGCCCTAGGAGCCAAACTTATATGGAGAATGTATAAAGAATCTAGGAGTAAATGGGAAACAATACTGTTAAATAAATATATCCTTGAAGGTGACCCTATTAATATTTTCATATCCTCCTCTATCATTAAAGGTTCACGCATTTGTAACTTTATGAGAGATTGTAGAAATATTATCAGCAAATATTTAACCTGGGATATTGGTGCAAGAGACAAAACACTCTTTTGGGATGATTCTTGGGCTGGCCTCCCCCACTAAGAAAATTAGGTTTCTCTTTAGAATTCATTGAAGAATGTAAAAGAATAAAAGGAATATATCTCAAGGATTACCTAAGTAAGAAAGAATCACTTAAATGGAGCAAGCTAGAGGACATCGACCCTGTCTGGCATGAGAAACATAACCTTACAATAACTCTAAACTCTAGAGCAGTTTCACCTAAACCTAGACTAGACCTCTTAATTTGGGCAGGATCCAAGAATGGTAAGTACACGGTCAAGGAGGGATACAATACAATAATCAAAGAGCAGAAAATGGATAATATAGACATACTGCTTAATCTCTACTGGAATAAATCATGTTTACCTAAAGAAGGCATGTTTTTATGGGGAGCATTGCAAGATAGAATTCTTATTGCGGATAGAATTACCAAATTAGGCTTTGAAGAGCCATCTAGATGCCCCCTATGTGAGCACCATTCAGAAGATGTAAATCATATCCTTCTCAATTTCCCATTCGCACAAAAATGCTGGAACTGGTTGCACCAGTGTTTAGGATGGAAATCAGCCCTTCATCAGGATCTACTCAATAACCTTAAAGCTTGGCCCTCCCTATACAAAGACAATTTATATAAAGATATCTGGATTATTGCTCCATCAATCATCATATGGGAAATCTAGAAAGAAAGAAATAGGAGGATCTTCATGGACCAAAAGCTTCAATGGCCCTCAATCACAAATAAAATAGAAGCATCAATAGTAGAAATTATTAATAGAAAATTAAGGGATAAGCCTAGTTTCAAAAATTCCTTTAAGAGTTGGGACAATAAAATTAGATTTAAATGGCCTAAACTAGACATACCGCCCTTATATGGTAAAGGTGGCCCTAGAGTAAAAGAAGATAGAGCTGCCTGTAAATGGACCCCTCTAAAAGTAGGATGGTTTAAAATGAATTTTGATGGAGCTTCTAGAGGTAACCCTGGGGAAGCAGGCATTGGGGGGTATCATTCACAAACTGGAAATCAGAAGTGATTGCAAAATACTCCAAGCCTATTAGCCCCACCCACTAACACATGTGGAATGTATAGCGGCATTAGAAGGCCTAAAACTATGTAAGAAGCTAAACATAAAAAAAGATTATTATAGAAGGAGATTCGCAAGTAATTGTTAACGCTGTTAGAATGAAAAAGACTCTGAATTGGCTTCTTAATTCAAAATTAGAAGCGATCAACCAAATTATAGACAGTATATATAAATATGAAATCAAAGACATTTATAGAGAAGGTAACAAAGAGGTAGATATGCTAGCAAATTTAGGAGCTAATGGGATAGTAACAATGTATCAAAATGAAATAGATATCAACTAGAAGTAAAGCTTATGTATTAAATATTAGGATCAATAGTATCCCACATATAGGGACCTATCATAATAGGGTAACCCTCTTTGAATAGATCTTTCAATCTTAATCCCATGGATGCAGATGCATTATAGGAACAAAGATAAGCATAGTCTTGAGATTAACTTGTAACTAGGATCATAGATAAATAATGGTTAAGCTAGATTAAATGTATATTATAGACCCTAACTCTTATTTTCAGCACCCCTACACTATTTACACAGTTATTCATTAGATGGATCAATATTAAAATTAAAAAGGTGTCAATAATTTAGCACTTTAACTAGTTAGAGGATATCATAGATACATCTCGCATAAAGAGTACTCCAAGGCTTCATTCCACATAATACTCCCATCCTCTTGGTTTGACTTCAGCATTGACAACAAAGCACTGCCTGCCTGTGAAGATAGTCATCTCCTGTAATGATTGCATTTGGTATGATGATCTTTCATACTGGAGGTTTGGATTATGATTATTGATTCATCTCCAAGTTGTCTGCCTCCTCAATCTCAAGTAAGGTTGTCCCATTTGCATTCCCTTTTTAACTAATGATTGCTTGTCCCTTTGTTCTATCCCCTCCCTTTAGTCTTCTTCCCTTTCCTTAGCTCCTTTATAGTGTTCAATCCCCCCTCCCCTTCCATTCTCTATAGATCCTCAGGCCTTTTTAACACTTATATCATCATTTTTTTAGGCACCTAGGTACTTCTTTGAGTTGTTGGAGGATTCTAGATCCCCATAGTATCATGACTCAATGGTTTTAGTCTCTAGGTCCTTGTCTCCTTTTAGTGTGCTATTTAGACCCTAGCATCTGCCTCAAATTGTTCATCCTACAGCCACTCGCCTGGCCCTTCTCCCTCCCCCCTGCATCTTTAGGAATGGAGACCAAGCTATCTTCTTTCCACATAGGTAGCACAAGGGCAATGGCCTTTAGGGGTAGCATCACACTAGAGAGATGGAATGAGATGCTCAGGCCATTGCTAGATGTAACTAGAAGAGCCCTAGAAAAGATAATGGTTGAGAAGATATTCAACTATGAATATACATACAGAACCAATGGGAATATTATTGGAACTTTCATTGCAGTTTCCTTTCTAGCAGGCAAGGAAAAAGAAGAGATCATACAGGTAACAAAAATGATTTTCAATAAAAAATATCTTTTGGGTCTTGAGAAAATGGTATACTCCATTGATGATAATCTCAATACACCATATCCTGAGACCATTATGAAGACAACTCTATCCAAGTTATACAAGATCCCTCTAGAACAACGGATGCCTCTGTTAGTCTTTAAGGATGAAGTATTATTCGTAGCCACCTGGCCAAATATGGTTAGGAATATAGAATTCTTGTTTAATATGATGCTATAGAAAGAAATGGAGATTGCAGAACTCCTAGTATATTGGAGAAATGAAGGCTTTGCCATCCCTAAGTTCCTAAATAACTATGAAGAAGGAAAACTCTAAATCATTCCCCCGGTAACCAAGAAATGCACTAGAAGATCCAAAACAGAGCAAGAAGAGGGAGAAAGTATTATAATAATGAGGAAGGATAACCATGAGTGGTTATGCACCAAGGTTAACTATGAGCCTAATGCATAATGGTCTCAAGAAGATTGGTGAATAGTAGCCGGACTATAGAATGGACATTAACTCATTTTTATATCAGTAGTGGTTTCTAAAGCATAGATAGTTTCCAAGTTGTAAATTTCATAGACACCTTGTTATTATACTCAGACATTATGTAAAAGGCTATCTATAAATGGCTATCCGTAAAGATGATGTATAAACATATAGATCAATACATGTAAAGGGAGATGGTTTATATTAATCAATATAAATGATAGTTTTAATTAGTAGCAGTAAAATCTTATTTAGAGACTAGCC